>CAVLJG010000008.1:40952533-40999876 GCA_963669975.1 Acanthoscelides obtectus
AGGTTTTCACCTCTTGTTATTTGAACTATTGATACTTGATAGCTCCTGGTAATGGATCGCGATATAATTCTTAGAAAAAAAGACAATAGTATGGATTATCAACAATCAGCTACATTTATTATTGTACGTCTGAATCTTAACAATTCATTCCAGACGTACACTTTGTTGTACTAGTCCATGAATGATTAAATATTGAAATGTGGCTTTCTTTCGGACCATAACAGTATCACCTCTTCTTGCAAATTCCGCAATAGCAATTTACGTAGTTTGCCGAGAGAAAATGCGACAACCTACAATGTATCTTTGATAGCAAAAGATTTATAAAACCGTACTCCCTCCCTCATTTTTGTGCCTTACTCCATCAAACACTGCTGGTTAGCGGTACTTTTCTGTCATCAGTTGCAGAACATTGTACGTCATTTTCTCAACAAGTATTAATGGTTTTTGTACTTAAATGTGCTTTTCAAGCTAGATTATGTGTTTCAATCTCTATGTGCAATATAATATAGGTAAACCACATTAAGAAATTCAGCAATTGACACCTCTGAACATTTTTTTACCACAGATTATCTTTATGGGTACTTTTGCCCAACTAAAGAATCTTTTGGATACATATTATGTTTATTTTAGTTTTATGTTAGAAATAGGGAATTACTAAAAATCAGCCTACACAATGTAATTCAAAAATATTCAATGAGTTTTGGAAGGAGTAAGTAGTCTTTTTAAATGCTAAAGGCTGAGTATTGTAGGTTTGCAATGATGACAGGAATATTATTGCTGGCTGAAAGTGTCTTTTCTTCACAGAATGAAATCTAGTCAATTCTAATGACAAAAATGGAAAACAGTTTAATTGTGCCCTCTTAACTATATGTGTTAATAACTATGTGCTCTAAAAAACTGAAGTGTTATTTTTGATTCAAAGTTTCTTCCAACAGTCCCTGAGTGATCAAGTTACACATTAACAGTGAGGTGATACTTAAGTGCCCCCTTTGGGATATACCTTCGATGTGTGTGCCAATCGGAATGCCGTACATTGACATGTGATCTATCGGTGTGTCTACAATTCGAAGAAAATGGTGGACAACAGCTGCGTCATCGAAGGAACAGTCAAGTTCAGGGACGGAAAGAAAGTATGTGTCGTTCTTGTCACCGATGCTTTTGTCGAAGATCCCGACACTGCTGACCTTTTGTGTTTTTTTTTTGTTGATTAGTGAGTCGTGTGTAAAAACTGTATGTGTGTATTTTTTTTATACCTGTATACTTAGTTTTGAATGTTTGATTGCCCTCAGGTATTTTTATAGACGTTGGTGTTAAGTGTATATTTGAATTTTTGACTACTGCGTAACTGGACGTTGAGTGAAATAGTTATAATACCTTAAATAAAAGTTCGCGCCTTTGCACTTTAGTATTGAGTATCCAAAGGTATAAAAATGAAAGCCCTTATTGACCATATAGAAGAAAATGAGACCACTATTTGAAAAAATACACCCAAAAGTCTTCAAACACATGTGAGATCATGTGTCTGACACTTGACTTGTTAGAGATTTCTCAGCTACTCTGGTGATAAAATACCAAAATGCTACCTGTCCCTGTCCAGACAACAACTTTGTTTGTTACTAGCATAGCAATTGGACGCTGTAAACTAAGGATTTATGATAGAGATACATCCACGTGTAAAGGATGTGAACAGAAAGATGATGATGATGACATCACTCGATATGCAGAATTCAGATGACCAAGCTGGTATGTTTGAGACGCAACTATCTGGTACAGTTTCATGCTTCCAAAATACAGTGCTGTACCTAGCGCTCATCCGATTTCGATGGATGGCCGTTAATTTTGGCTGGCCAGAATCTAGATCATCGAGAACCTGATCTGGTACGAACAGATATCTACAATCGCGTCAGCTGCTGAATAAAAGTTAGAGTATTTGCTTAGGGCTAAGAAGTACTTTTCTCCACATGACCTCCTCACCTCGGCAAGACCCTCGACTACTGCACGTATAGTTTGGGGTGCTGCATAAATCCCTTCTCGGTGCTGTTCAGAGGAGGGATGTCCGACTGATCGATGACTCATCTTTAACAGACAGTCTTCGGACCCTTTCGCTCAGAAGGGTCGGCGTTGTGAAGCAATCTGCTTGAGGAGAAAAATACAGGGAAATTTGGCCTTCATATTTTTCAGTAGTTTGCGGTAGCTAATAATGTCGCCCTTAGCAACCACCAGGGAAGACTGATACGGGGCCCAGTAAGCCGAAAATCTTCGATCTTGGTTGATTAGCATTTCTTCCTACTATTTCAATACTTGCATCAACATGATCTCCTTAATCTTATTATTACTCACACAGAGACCTTGGTACAATAGTGTTTGGACTTCGACTTCGTCGTTCAATCTGCTCTATATTCTTGACGCAATTATGAAAGTCTGAGTCACCAAACTGTGCTATTGACATTTCTTCTACATAAGTGATGATGATTCTAATAGCTACCTTTTGCTATTGCGACTAACTTCGCTTAAATTTCTAAAACACAAAAATACTAACAACGTTAAATTCCCTGTACCATTATTTCTGGATATGTAATTCTATCATAGCTAGTGCCTCAGTTAGCGTTGGTTTGGATTTCAAACAGGCTAGGCAGACAAACAAGCGGCGAACGCCTGACGAAAGTCAAGAGTGCTTTGGACGCTATAGTGTCGCGTTTCGCGTTTGTTTTGCTGGTTTTAGGAGCTGTTATCATTTTTACCTGACGTGCTGCAGGTATGGGGACTTTTATCGCCTGCTAGATTTGTAACGCGCGATGACAGCAGGCGCAAGACCCAGAATGCGATTTGTGACAACCCTTGTTTACTTTGCGGCTGTGTATACAGTTAGTTTTGTTTTCTAGGCTGGAGAGTGTAGCGAGAATGTTACATTTCAAGTCTTATTTGAGGCTTCTTTGATGCTTCCTTTTTGTGAAATATTACGAAGTATGACATATTAAACGACTTGAGAAAAATACTTTTTAGACATAATAACTATACTAAGTGACATATAATCCGAACACCCATTTTAAATGGTTTTATTTTAATAAATTTTGTATAAGTAACTTAATGAAGCATAATAAGTTAAATGATAAAATTTCAAATGATTTGCACTGCTTTAAAGCCCTTTGACCTTTAATAATGTGTGGATGCACCCTGAGGTGCTACGCATTCTCCAACGCGCCTAGGCATGCTTCTGATAGTGGTCAATGTCCTCCGTGGTATCTCATTCCAGGCAACCACCAACTCCTCTCGAAGTCCTTCTAGAGTCTGAGGAGGACGTTGCAAATTGAGCAATCTCCTACCCATCATATCCCACTCGTGCTCAATTGGGGATAAGTCCGGGAGATCTTGGTGGCCATGGTAACAATGTGAAAATATGTTGAAAGAAGTCTATTTTGACTCTTGCAACATGTGGTCGGGCATTATCTTGTTGGAAAGTGGATCTGTCATGGGTGTCAAGATAGGGTTCTAGAACTTCGTGGATATAACGCTGCGCGTTCATGTTACCTCTGATGAAGAGTAAAGGTGACCTGGAACATAAGCTATAGCACCCCAAACCATAACTCCAACAGTGTGATGAACATGTCTTTCAACAAAAAACTATGGATTCCTCCTTTCACACGTCGCCTTCTAACCCTGGCACGACCATCGTGCATGCCTAAAACAAATCGAGACTCGTCACTAAAGACAATTCTGTTCCATTCCTGATCCAGAAGTGACCGTTGTCTGCACCACTTCAAGGCGATTACGTCGGTGTTCTCGAGTTAAAGGGAGACCCAGTGTGGCCGGTATCAAAACAAGCCAAAAACTTCTCATTCGTCGGTAAACACTTCGCATGCCACTAGGTCTTCCGTGTTCTGCAAACCATTTCATTGCAATGGACCTGGTAGTGGAAAACGGTCCCGTAAGGCCAATAATCTTAGGCGGCGATCTTCACGGTCTGTTGTTCTACGGCGGCGTCCAGGGCCCCTTGCTCTTTGCGGCCTTCTGGAAGCACATGCCTGACCACACCTAACCCAGTGTCTACACTTCTTTGCACTCTAACTACAATTGCCCGAAAGAAAGTCCAGCTTCCCGAAGTCCCACTATACGGCCCCTATCAAACTCACTAAGTTGACGAAATCGTACTCTAGGCATCGTAACCGATCGTAAAGATGTCCAGAACAAAATCCGCCAACGTTGATTCTTTACTGCGGCTGAAATATTCATTTTTAGAGCGTTAGTGAATTAAAAACAAAGCAGTATAAAAACCGGAAATGTCCAACTGATAAGGCTGAAAATTTTTTTCCACTTGTATTTACAGTAAGATAATATACATTCACCAACTTTTATTAAAATAAAACCATTTAACCTGGGTGTTCGGATTTATATGTCACTTAGTATCTTTTGGAAGCGCCAAGTCATATGCGAATAGTTGGTAATAAAAAATCTGGTTGGACCAGCGAAAGATTGCAAGCCGAAAGAATGCGGACAAAAATTGCGAAGTTGTCAGATGTTCTACATAAAATGCGGTCCATACATATTAACATATTTAAGATATAGAATTGTTCCGCTGAATTTGGCAATGTAGCTGGAAAACCCAGGCCGCAGGTAAACATCCGGTCGCTGATTGGTCCAAAACTCTTATCTTATCTGAAACTAGAATAACGTGCCGATGGCACGGTCATTTATAAACCTACTCCCATAGGCGTAGGCAGTTGGCAAATACTTTGAAAATATAATTTACTGTTTAGTGGTGATAATGGAATTCAAGCATGGGAAAGTTATTCACAGCCAGGCAAGGGAAATAATAGCAAACGTGATACGTGCTTGCGATGCAGAAGCGGCTAACAATACTTTCGTTTATCCACTGGTAGCTAGAAATGCAAGGGCGGCATATTATACGGGTGTTAGTGAACGAACTATAAGTAAAATTAGAAAAGAAGATAAAGACAGGCAAAATGCAACCTCCACACAGCCTTTAGCTTCTCCCGGAAAAAGAGATCACGCCCTTCTGTGATCCAAAAAATTGATGGAGTCGATTTTTCCATTATTCGGAGAATGATAGAAAAATTTTACTGTGATTTTAAAGTGGTACCTACTTGTAGTAAACTTCTAATCAAACTGAAGGAAGAAATGGAATTTCCATTTGGTAAAGAATCGTTGAGGCTGCTTTTAAAAGCAAAAGGATTTTACTGGCGTAAATGCCACAACAAAAGGAAATTACTAATGGAAAGACCCAGTATTTTACATTGGCGATACAAGTATCTTAGGTCTATTAAAAAGTTCCGGGAAGAAGGAAGGCATATTATTTATTTGGACGAAACTTGGGTTGATAATGACCTCACTTTCAAGAAATGCTGGCAAAGCGAAGAAATTATGGGTGTCCTGAGCAATATAAGTTCTACAGGTAATAAAGTTTCTTTCACCTCGATTTTGCTTATTATACATTTTTCTCAATTTTGGAATATTCTTAATAAGTGCTCATTTAATTTGTCTAATTGAATACATAATCCCTTGCAAGTATTTTTTTCTCAAAAATATGTTTTTTATACATAGTGATTCAAAAAGGTGTTGGCAAACTTAAAATAACACTAAAATGAGGCTATTTATTCATTTCCAGGACGACTTATAATTGTTCATGCGGGTTCGCAAGATGGTTTTGTTCCTGGAGCCTGTCTCATTTTCAAGGCTGGCTGTGCCACTGGTGATTATCACGGTCAAATGAACCAAGAAAATTTCACGAAGTGGCTTACTGAAAAACTATTTCCTAACATTCCTCCTAATAGTATTATAATAATGGATAATGCACCTTACCATTCAGCTTTGGAAGACAAGCCTCCAACTAGATCTTCTCTAAAAAGAGACATCATCACGTGGTTGAGCAAAAAAGGTATAGAGCATGATCCTAATGCTAAAAAAATGGAGCTTTATGAAATAGCTTGTCTACATAGGCCACCATCTGATGAGAAAAATTATAAGATAGATAATTTAATAAGAAGTTTCGGACACACCCCACTTCGAACGCCACCCTATATGTGTCAGTTTAATCCCATAGAGATGATTTGGGCACAAGTAAAATTTTTCATTAGAAGCCATAATACAAGCGGCGAATTTACTATAAAAAACTAGATGAAATTTCTAATAAGGCCATCGCTTCAGTAAGTGCCAGTGACTGGCAAAAGGTTATTGGACATGTTATAAAAATTGAAGATGAATATTGGGAAAAAGACAGTCTCATTCAAGAAATACAGGAAGAAATAATAATCAACATAGGAGGTGAAAGTGATAGCAATGACAGTTCCTCAGACAGTGATCATGACTCTAATCAGGATTGAAACTATACTAGATTGGCTACCTTTTAGAATTTTTAGATATTCATTTATTATACTATTGGTTTGTGGCTTTTAGTATCTCAGTAGAAAGTCTAATTCTATGTGTTGTTTATGGGTTATTTCATCAAGAAATTACTTTTTGTTTTCCTATATTTTTCTATTCAGTCAGATATTTTTGACTTGTTGTATTCTATTTTAGAAGAATGCATAATTTGTTTTGCTGTTCAATCATAATGCGTACATAGGAATATTACTTGTTGCCTAAAAAATATATTTATTTTGTTCTCAATATTCAGTGTTTGTGATATACTTAAGAAATAAATATACACAAACACTGAATATTGAGAACAAAATAATATATTTTTTAGGCAACAAGTAATATTCCTATGTACGCATTATGATTGAACAGCAAAACAAATTATGCATTCTTCTAAAATAGAATACAACAAGTCAAAAATATCTGACTGAATAGAAAATATAGGAAAACAAAAAGTAATTTCTTGATGAAATAACCCATAAACAACACATAGAATTAGACTTTCTACTGAGATACTAAAAGCCACAAACCAATAGTATAATAAATGAATATCTAAAAATTCTAAAAGGTAGCCAATCTAGTATAGTTTCAATCCTGATTAGAGTCATGATCACTGTCTGAGGAACTGTCATTGCTATCACTTTCACCTCCTATGTTGATTATTATTTCTTCCTGTATTTCTTGAATGAGACTGTCTTTTTCCCAATATTCATCTTCAATTTTTATAACATGTCCAATAACCTTTTGCCAGTCACTGGCACTTACTGAAGCGATGGCCTTATTAGAAATTTCATCTAGTTTTTTTATAGTAAATTCGCCGCTTGTATTATGGCTTCTAATGAAAAATTTTACTTGTGCCCAAATCATCTCTATGGGATTAAACTGACACATATAGGGTGGCGTTCGAAGTGGGGTGTGTCCGAAACTTCTTATTAAATTATCTATCTTATAATTTTTCTCATCAGATGGTGGCCTATGTAGACAAGCTATTTCATAAAGCTCCATTTTTTTAGCATTAGGATCATGCTCTATACCTTTTTTGCTCAACCACGTGATGATGTCTCTTTTTAGAGAAGATCTAGTTGGAGGCTTGTCTTCCAAAGCTGAATGGTAAGGTGCATTATCCATTATTATAATACTATTAGGAGGAATGTTAGGAAATAGTTTTTCAGTAAGCCACTTCGTGAAATTTTCTTGGTTCATTTGACCGTGATAATCACCAGTGGCACAGCCAGCCTTGAAAATGAGACAGGCTCCAGGAACAAAACCATCTTGCGAACCCGCATGAACAATTATAAGTCGTCCTGGAAATGAATAAATAGCCTCATTTTAGTGTTATTTTAAGTTTGCCAACACCTTTTTGAATCACTATGTATAAAAACATATTTTTGAGAAAAAAATACTTGCAAGGGATTATGTATTCAATTAGACAAATTAAATGAGCACTTATTAAGAATATTCCAAAATTGAGAAAAATGTATAATAAGCAAAATCGAGGTGAAAGAAACTTTATTACCTGTAGAACTTATATTGCTCAGGACACCCATAATTTCTTCGCTTTGCCAGCATTTCTTGAAAGTGAGGTCATTATCAACCCAAGTTTCGTCCAAATAAATAATATGCCTTCCTTCTTCCCGGAACTTTTTAATAGACCTAAGATACTTGTATCGCCAATGTAAAATACTGGGTCTTTCCATTAGTAATTTCCTTTTGTTGTGGCATTTACGCCAGTAAAATCCTTTTGCTTTTAAAAGCAGCCTCAACGATTCTTTACCAAATGGAAATTCCATTTCTTCCTTCAGTTTGATTAGAAGTTTACTACAAGTAGGTACCACTTTAAAATCACAGTAAAATTTTTCTATCATTCTCCGAATAATGGAAAAATCGACTCCATCAATTTTTTGGATCACAGAAGGGCGTGATCTCTTTTTTCCGGGAGAAGCTAAAGGCTGTGTGGAGGTTGCATTTTGCCTGTCTTTATCTTCTTTTCTAATTTTACTTATAGTTCGTTCACTAACACCCGTATAATATGCCGCCCTTGCATTTCTAGCTACCAGTGGATAAACGAAAGTATTGTTAGCCGCTTCTGCATCGCAAGCACGTATCACGTTTGCTATTATTTCCCTTGCCTGGCTGTGAATAACTTTCCCATGCTTGAATTCCATTATCACCACTAAACAGTAAATTATATTTTCAAAGTATTTGCCAACTGCCTACGCCTATGGGAGTAGGTTTATAAATGACCGTGCCATCGGCACGTTATTCTAGTTTCAGATAAGATAAGAGTTTTGGACCAATCAGCGACCGGATGTTTACCTGCGGCCTGGGTTTTCCAGCTACATTGCCAAATTCAGCGGAACAATTCTATATCTTAAATATGTTAATATGTATGGACCGCATTTTATGTAGAACATCTGACAACTTCGCAATTTTTTGTCCGCATTCTTTCGGCTTGCAATCTTTCGCTGGTCCAACCAGTTTTTTATTACCAACTATTCGCATATGACTTGGCGCTTCCAAAGATACTAAGTGACATATAAATCCGAACACCCAGGTTAAATGGTTTTATTTTAATAAAAGTGGTGAATGTATTTATCTTACTGTAAATAACAGTGAAAAAATTTTCAGCCGTATCAGTTGGACATTCCGGTTTTTATACTGCTTTTTTTTTAATTCACTAACGCTCTAAAAATGATATTTCAGCCGCAGTAAAGAATCAACGTTGGCGGATTTTGGTTCTTGACATCCTTTACGATCGGTTACGATGCCTAGAGTACGATTTCGTCAACTTAGTGAGTTGATAGGGGCCGTATAGTGGGACTTCGGGAAGCTGGACTTTCTTTTCGGGCAACTTGTAGTTAGAGTGCAAAGAAGTGTAGACACTGTGGGTAGGTGTTGTCAGGCATGGCTTCCAGAAGGCCGCAAAGAGCAGGGGCCCTGGACGCCGCCGTAGAACAACAGACCGTGAAGATCGCCGCCTAAGATTATTGGCCTTAAGGGACCGTTTCTCCCTACCAGGTCCATTGCAATGAATGGTTTTGCAGAACACGGAAGACCTATTGGCATGCGAAGTGTTTTACCGACGAATGAGAAGTTTGGCTTGTTTTTGATACCGGCCACACTGGGTCCTCCCTTTAACTCGAGAACACCGACGTAATCGCCTTGAGTGGTGCAGACAACGGTCACTCTGGGATCAGAATGGAACAGAATTGTCTTTAGTGACGAGTCTCGATTTTGTTTAGGCATGCACGATGGTCGTGCCAGGGTTAGAAGGCGACGTGGTGAAAGGAGGAATCCATAGTTTTTTGTTGAAAGACATGTTCATCAACTGTTGGAGTTATGGTTTGGGGTGCTATAGCTTATGGTTCCAGGTCACCTTTCTCTTCATCAGAGGTAACATGAACGCGCAGCGTTATATCCACGAAGTTCTAGAACCCTATCTTGACACCCTGACAGATCCAACTTTCCAACAAGATAATGCCCGACCACATGTGGCAAGAGTCACAATAGACTTCTTTCAACATATTTTCACATTGTTACCATGGCCACCAAGATCTCCCGACTTATCCCAATTGAGCACGAGTGGGATATGATGGGTAGAGATTGCTCAATTTGCAACGTCCTCCTCAGACTCTAGAAGGACTCGAGAGGAGTTGGTGGTTGCCTGGAATGAGATACCACAGGAGGACATTGACCACCTGATCAGAAGCATGCCTAGCGCGTTGGAGAATGCGTAGCACATCAGGGGCATCCACACATTATTAAAGGTCAAAGGGCTTTAAAGCAGTGGCAATCATTTTGAAATTTTTATCATTTACTATTGATTCATTAAGTACTTATACAAAATTTTATTAAAAGAAAACCATTTAAATGGTGTTCGGATTTATATGTCACTTAGTATAGTTATTATGTCTAAAAAGTATTTTCTCAAGTCGTTTAATATGTCATACTTCGTTATAAATTCACAAAAAGGAAGCATCAAAGAAGCCTCAAATAAGACTTGAAATGTAACATTCTCGCTACACTCTCCAGCCTAGAAAACAAAACTAACTGTATAACAGCCGCAAAGTAAACAAGGGTTGTCACAAATCGCATTCTGGGTCTTGCGCCTGCTGTCATCGGCGTTACAAATCTAGCAGGCGATAAAAGTCCCCATACCTGCAGCACGTCAGGTAAAAATGATAACAGCTCCTAAAACCAGCAAAACAAACGCGAAACGCGACACTATAGCGTCCAAAGCACTCTTGACTTTCGTCAGGCGTTCGCCGCTTGTTTGTCTGCCTAGCCTGTTTGAAATCCAAACCAACGCTAACTGAGGCACTAGCTATGATAGAATTACATATCCAAAATAATGCAGGTACAGGGAAATTTAACGTTGTTAGTATATTTTGTGTTTTAGAAATTTTAAGCGAAGTTAGTCGCAATAGCAAAAGGTAGCTATTAGAATCATCATCACTTATGTAGAAGAAATGTCAAGCACAGTTTTGGTGACTCAGACTTTCATAATTGCGTCAAGAATATAGAGCAGATTGAACGACGAAGTCGAAGTCCAAACACTATTGTACCAAGGTCTCTGTGTGAGTAATAATAAGATTAAGGAGATCATGTTGATGCAAGTATTGAAATAGTAGGAAGAAATGCTAATCAACCAAGATCGAAGATTTTCGGCCTTACTGGGCCCCGTATCAGTCTTCCCTGGTGGTTGCTAAGGGCGACATTATTAGCTACCGCAAACTACTGAAAAATATGAAGGCCAAATTTCCCTGTATTTTTCTCCTCAAGCAGATTGCTTCACAACGCCGACCCTTCTGAGCGAAAGGGTCCGAAGACTGTCTGTTAAAGATGAGTCATCGATCAGTCGGACATCCCTCCTCTGAACAGCACCGAGAAGGATTTATGCAGCACCCCAAACATATACGTGCAGTAGTCGAGGGTCTTGCCGAGAGTGAGGAGGTCATGTGGAGAAAAGTACTTCTTAGCCCTAAGCAAATACTCTAACTTTTATTCAGCAGCTGACGCGATTGTAGATATCTGTTCGTACCAGATCAGGTTCTCGATGATCTAGATTCTGGCCAGCCAAAATTAACGGCCATCCATCGAAATCGGATGAGCGCTAGGTACAGCACTGTATTTTGGAAGCATGAAACTGTACCAGATAGTTGCGTCTCAAAACATACCAGCTTGGTCATCTGAATTCCTGCATATCGAGTGATGTCATCATCATCATCTTTCTGTTCACATCCTTTACACGTGGATGTATCTCTATCATAAATCCTTAGTTTACAGCGTCCAATTGCTAGCTAGTAACAAAAGTTGTTGTCTGGACAGGGACAGGTAGCATTTTGGTATTTTATCACCAGAGTAGCTGAGAAATCTCTAACAAGTCAAGTGTCAGACACATGATCTCACATGTGTTTGAAGACTTTGTGGGTGTATTTTTTCAACATAGTGGTCTCATTTTCTATATGGTCAATAAGGGCTTTCATTTTTTATACCTTTGGATACTCAATACTAAAGTGCAAAGGCGCGAACTTTATTTAAGGTATTATAACTATTTCACTCAACGTCCAGTTACGCAGTAGTCAAAAATTCAAATACACTTAACACCAACGTCTATAAAATACCTGAGGGCAATCAAACATTCAAACTAAAGTATACAGGTATAAAAAATACACACATACAGTTTTTACACACGACTCACTAATCAACAAAAAAAAACACAAAGGTCAGCAGTGTCGGGATCTTCGACAAAAGCATCGGTGACAAGACACATACTTTCTTTCCGTCCCTGAACTTGACTGTTCCTTCGATGACGCAGCTGTTGTCCACCATTTTCTTCGAATTGTAGACACACCGATAGATCACATGTCAATGTACGGCATTCCGATTGGCACAACATCGAAGGTATATCCCAAAGGGGCACTTAAGTATCACCTCACTGTTAATGTGTAACTTGATCACTCAGGGACTGTTGGAAGAAACTTTGAATCAAAAATAACACTTCAGTTTTTTAGAGCACATAGTTATTAACACTAATATAGTTAAGAGGGCACATTAAACTGTTTTCCATTTTTGTCATTAGAATTGACTAGATTTCATTCTGTGAAGAAAAGACACTTTCAGCCAGCAATAATATTCCTGTCATCATTGCAAACCTACAATACTCAGCCTTTAGCATTTAAAAAGACTACTTACTCCTTCCAAAATCATTGAATATTTTTGAATTACATTGTGGCGGCTGATTTTTAGTAATTCCCTATTTCTAACATAAAACTAAAATAGAACATAATATGTATCCAAAGATTCTTTAGTTGGGCAAAAGTACCCATAAGATAATCTGTGGTAAAAAATGTTCAGAGGTGTCAATTGCTGAATTTCTTAATGTGGTTTACCTATATTATTGCACATAGAGATTGAAACACATAATCTAGCTTGAAAAGCACATTTAAGTACAAAAACCATTAATACTTGTTGAGAAAAATGACGTACAATGTTTCTGCAACTGATGACAGAAAGTACCGCTAACCAGCAGTGTTTGATGGAGTAAGGCACAAAAATGAGGGAAGTACGGTTTTTATAAATCTTTTGCTATCAAAGATACATTGTAGGTTGTCGCATTTTCTCTCGGCAAACTACGTAAATTGCTATTGCGGAATTTGCAAGAAGAGGTGATACTGTTATGGTCCGAAAGAAAGCCACATTTCAATATTTAATCATTCATGGACTAGTACAACAAAGTGTACGTCTGGAATGAATTGTTAAGATTCAGACGTACAATAATAAATGTAGCTGATTGTTGATAATCCATACTATTGTCTTTTTTTCTAAGAATTATATCGCGATCCATTACCAGGAGCTATCAAGTATCAATAGTTCAAATAACAAGAGGTGAAAACCTCAATTCCTTCTTTGATTTTATTACGTGATACATTTTTATGCTTTGCTGATAAAAAAGTCAAATTGAAACTGAGCATGTTCTAGGGTAGTAACTTATTTAAGATAAATAAGAACTCGGGATTTGTGAAAAGAGTAAATAATTAATGAAGAAAATTTATGTTATTCGGCAACGAAAAAGGTTACTATTGCTTTTGTTACATATTAGAGTTTAGAAAACAAGTTTACAGACCATCTTGACATTTTTAGGGACAGTTAATTACAGAGACGTTGTTGTTTTGGAATAAGTGATAACCTCCTATACCTATATTTTGAGAGAAACAAAGTTATTGATCTATTAGTACCTTTACCGATATAAGCATTTTGAAATCCAAGAAGTAGCTTTCTATATATGTATTTTTTCAATTTTTGCACTCATGCTGGTATATTTTGAAGAATGCAGGAATACAGAATATCGGAATCTGAATATTTTTAGGTAAAAGAAGTATTTTTTGTACCATAACTGGAAAAACATACTCCATATACAAAAAGATTAAAGAAAAAGTAAAAAATAATTCGTAATAATATGTAACTAAAATTAAAATAATTAGGTACTTATCGATTTAGCATAATGAATTAGAAGACGATGTCAAATTTTTACTATACGTCCTTTGATAGCATTACAACAACATGTTTCCCCCTCTATATGCCTTACTCTTCAAAAACTGTTAAAGCCGTCATTTAAACAAAACACTGTCAACGTCCACGTCCGCGCCGGCGAAACCGCGTACGCTCCGCGTGCGATCAAGTACCGTCTATCACACAGTTAACGCTGCGTCGGGTTGCGCGCGACTGAGTTGGCAATGGAGCCGCGGAGCTGCTCATGCTTCTCTCCCTTCCCCTCCCACCACCAGGGAGTTTCCAAGGGGAGGTTAGAAGACCAAGGGTTACAGGCCACAAAGACACAGACGATCATTTCTTAGATTTTAGAAGGTCAAACATCTTAGAATATCATTTACTTTTTACCATGGAAGTGCGGGCTTAGGCTGCCACCTCGTTCTACCCCCATCTCCAGGGATAGCCTCTCGCATAGACGATTATTTCTTAGGTTTTAGGAGGTCGAAGATCTTCGAGCATTAGCTGCCTCTCCCCCTCTCCCATCTTCAGGGAGAAACTTTGAGAGGCCAAGGGGCAAATGCAACAAAGACAATTATTTTCAGCAATCAAGTTGACTTTTTTACCTTTTTAGCTTCCGGATGAAAAGATTATTTGCTCTTTATTGGCGATTCCTAGGATTTTGAATACCAAGGTTCTTCCTAGCTGGAGTCTTGAGCGATTTAATTTACTTTTTCCTTAATTTTTATGATGGTTTCTGTAAAATGTAATAAAAAAGATAATGCAGTAGGTAGTAGCAATCAGCAAAGAGCTAGAAGTATCAAATATACAAAAGTACTTTTGCTTAAACTTTGTTGTGGCTCTGGTTAAATGAAATCACATAAATATGTTGAAAGTATTTTTTACTGACCTTTTGGCTACCACAGTAGTCATTTTCAAAGTGCAAATGTTAACCATAACAATATTTTATATTCATCTATCTTCTAGGTGACAGTTTGTTTTTTCTCGCCTACTGGCGGGGAAGGATTGTAATCGCATTTTTTTTTAGAAAAAGATATGTTTTTTCGCTGTCATACATGTACATCACGAAAAATTATGTCACTCTGTAGGTTTGCCTGTCTGTCGGTCTGTCGGCTAATCTTATAACCGCTTATAACTTGATAAGTACCACTCGGATTTGATAAGATTCTTACACATGTTGTTAATATGTCAAGGACGCAAATGTTTTGTAGTTTATGAAATCGGTCAAGTGGCGGTAGAGAAAAAGGTCTAAAACGAAAAATTAAAATTCGTTTTTTTGACGTTTCAGAATTTTTGAAAAAATTTTTAGAGGTTCAAAAGTTGGGGTGGGGTTATAATTTTTAATGCTGGTACATTTATATGCTTCCAACATTGGTATTCTACCTTTCTACCATTCTAGACATATTTCACACATTACATTACCTCTGAAAACTAAAATTTAAAAATATATTCTCGGTAGACGGATCGCCCACCTATCGGCTGCGGTGCTTCTGACCTCGAGCGCCGACTGTGATGAGGTTCTGGTGTGGAATCACATGTGCATCTACGGTACTACGGTACTACGTCTATGGACTAATTGTATCGACCTGTTTGACTGACTTTTCCCAAGATGGTCTACTTTGTGCTGAACATATTCTTTATGTACTGATACGCGCGTGAAGACCAGAGTCAACCTACTTAACACCATTTTTCCGCTACCATAGGGGAAGGTATCATTACTATTTTAAGAAGGCACCGCCCAAAACCAGCAAAGCCCAGGAGTATTGTGCATGGGTCTGAAATTCGAGAAATAGTACTCTTCTGAGGACATGGTTTAAGATACATCAAAGAAAAGGAGAAACCTGGAAATAAAAGAGCCGCCTTCGAGCTACAAGAAGATATTGATGTAGTTTATAGCTATTCTGTAAAGCACAATTTGTGGTAAATTCCTCAAACAAAAATCATATTATTATGCTCTAATAAAAACTTAAGCGCATCCTCCAAACGTTTTATCCCAAATTGGATCGGAAGGAGTATAATTTAGTAATAATTCTAAAATACTTGGCGTCATTTTAGATACTAACTTAAGATTTAAAAGTCATGTTTCTAGCATATGACAAAAATCCTATTGGAAATTACGTGTTTTATATGCAAATAGACGTGTTCTGCAATCTGCATTGCGAAAAAAACTAGCTGAATCCCTAATTCTCTCAATTATTAATTACTGCAATATACTTACCAGCCTTGTTTGGATGAGCCCATTAAAAGACGTTTACAAGTGACTCAAAACAACTGTCTAGATTCGCGTGTGGTTTAAGAAAATATGACCATGTTAGCCATGCTTACAACACATTTGGGTGGATGAAGCTCGAGTGTTTGACTATTTTTCATTATTTGGTCTTCCTCCATAAACTGCTCGCAACTGGTAACCCAACTCTCCAAAAGAAAAACTTATTTTTTCTAGTGGAAATAACAAAAACTCTTAGATATAAATATTAGAATACCTCACCACTGCAAGTCGCTCATTTTCTTATAATGCCTCGGTAATAACATTCCTGATTATTACAAAACCATGAATCTGTCTCGTTTCCGTAACATGTTAGAATATACTTACAGAGCTCTACGTTATAATGTTTCTTTTCTTTGTTCAATTTTTGTCAATAATACATACATATACTGGTATTTGCATATACATGTCAGTTTATGGGCACATATGTTTCTAGGCATTTAAGTAGCTACGTGTTTGATTTAACTGTTTTCAATACCATTGTGACATTGCAATAGCAAAAATGTATTGTTTTTATCTCCTATACCATCTTTTTTTTTCGTATTCATATGGTTAAGTGTAAAAATAGCTTTAGCTAAGCTTCGCCATAATGAATCACACTTTGTACCTTGGTTAATAAAGACGATATTATTATTATTATTTTTATTATTATATTGTCCACGAGTTGGTTTGGAGAATTTATGAAAGCTTTCCTCAGGATGAAGATTTGTTAATACGCCCTAATTCACCCAAAACTGAGAGTAAGCACTTACACATGGACATACACATATATACATGATATACACATGTTGGTTGGCATGTGGCCAGTGTAGTAAAACATCCCTCTGATTTATCACGTGCAACATCCCTTTAAAAAAAAACGAGGATCATGACGTGTTACCAACTGAATAACAAAAAAGAAAGTAAGTGAAGCAGCGTGGTGGTGTTAGCCCGACGATTAAGCTGGGTCGCGATTTGCACTTGAAATTGTGAGATTTTCTGCCCATTCTGACTGTGTCTCTTTTTCGTTATCCAGCGTTGAACATAATTCAGGAAGACAGCTTTGTTGAGTTTTAATTTTACTGTTCGTTTAAAACCTCCCATACCATCTTCTTTATCATTTGTATTGAAAGTGTTTCTTCAAAAAAGGAATTAAGGAAAGCTGCGCAATTTATTTTTCACTGCAATGATTCGTGGAATTCTACATAGTACGCAAAAAAAGGTATATTATTAGATATATATTATTACCTTCTTATGCTCATGTTAAACGATCAATTGTCCTTTAGATACGCGAGCTAGCGTGCTAGATGATGAATTCACATCATGTAGCAGTTCTTTCTTCTTCTTCTTTTTTTTTGAAAATACTGCAACAGTGAAAAGAAATTATTGCGACAAACTTATCGTTCATAGTTAAAACGTCAAAATCTACTGTTTACATCAATCTACATATCAATACCATAACAATATTGTAACTGCTGCTATAACAGTCTGAAAAACTGAAATCAGATTATCTCCCGCGCAGAAGTAGCAACCTATGGGAAGTAAAAGTGCCAAGCATATCCACTTGCCTCGGTTTTCTTATAAGTATAGATAACAGACAATGGAACACAGTTCAGACTGTCATCATGGCAACCCTGATCTTGCCACCAAGGCCCCACGACCATTCAAATCAATGCAGTTTACAAAGCAACAAACAGACACATAAACGTGACCCGTGCTTTTATAGTTTGCGTACCAGAGCTGACATGTGAATGTGAGTGTACGTTTCGCATTTTATGCCGAATGAAGCTGTTCGCTGCACTGACAGCAAGAGTAGTAGTACCCGAGAGTACCGTTGCCGGAATCCCCGTATAATGACTGAAAGATTGCTATCGGTCAGTGATCAGAAGGTCTGATATACACCTAGAAGCAGATTAGCGCATTTGATATGCTATGGTTGTTCTTTCTTCCTTTATCCGATTTGAAAGTGGGTTTTTTGTTTAGATTGCAAATACCATTAATTCAAATGAGGTTTAATGTATGACTATGGTTAGTACGCAAGCAAGAGGGAGTCAATTAGAGATTATTTGAGATTGAGATTAGACGAACGTTCTAGATGATACTGGTGGAAGTGAAATAGGACAATATTTTTTAATGAACGACCATAGTTTAGCCAACTTATACATTTCAAAACCTGTATATATATATATATAGTACTTTCTAAAAAGGCTTACCTTATATATTTTTCGAATAGGTCAAGCTAAAAAGATGAATCTAAGAGTTATGAAATTGATGCATGGCTATGAATTTTAACGCAAAGTAGAAAATCTCAAAATAACGGAATGGTGCCATCTCAGAGCAGTTTTCAGGACTCGAGGCCACACGATACCTATTGGAGCTACTTATGAGTATTCTATAACCTCCAGTAAATAATTATTATTTTTCGCAAACTGGCACGCAGTCAAAGTTGAGGTAATGAAGAGACTGGCATTTGATTACTAGTTGGAAATGGATAAGCGTAGGGTTGACTTGACGCCATTTATTTACCATTAAATACAGGGTTTGTCCGGAAAGTAACAGGACTCATTTTCTTCCGCCATGACTGTACTTCGAAGCGACGGATGATTCGGTAGAGGGCGTTCCTAGCTAACGAATGAGCGTCTGGTCAGTTGTCTCCGAGCACTTGGAGAGTCAGGACAGGCATTTTCGAGCGACGTGTTTCTGTGAGTGGTGCAAGCCGAAAATGCAGCGTTCGTTAGAGCAGAGGTACGCGATTAAATTCTGTGTGAAACTCGGTAAATCAGCGACAGAGACGTTTGATATGATCAGGCAGGCTTACCCAGGTGTTGCTTCAGCAAGAAGTAGTGTATTTCGGTGGCACCAGGCCTTTTAGCTGGAAGACCTTCGACTTCGACAACACCGATAATGTGACTCGTGTGCGCACAGTTTTGAAACTCAGACCGTCGACTAAGTATTCGTTTAATTGCCCAGATGTTAAAATTTACCAAATCTGTGGTTCATGACATTGTGACACAGCATTGAACATGCGCAAGGTGTGCGCGAAGATGGTCGCAAAAGTGCTCACTGACGACCAGAAATTGCGATGAGTGGAAGTGTGCAAAGAAAATTTGAACATGTGTGAAAGTGGCCCCCATTTTTGAATAACGTAATCACAGGTGACCGAGTCGTGGATCTTTGAGTATAATCCCGAGACAAAAGAGGCAATCTTCCGAGTGGCACACGACGGCGTCTTCTCGCCCAAAAAAGGGAAGAATGAACAAATCCAAAGTGAAAACGACGCTGATAGTCTTATTTGACATCAAAGGCAGCGTCCACCATTTGTTCCTCCTGGACAAACCGTCAACGCCAAGTTTTACGTGGAAGTGCTCAGGAGACTCAAACGAAGGGTCAGTCGGGTCTGACAAGACATCGCAGCCGACTGGAAGTTGCACCACGACAACTACCCGGCTCACACCGCCTTACTTGTGAACAGCTACCTGACCAAGGCCGGCATCCCAACGCTTCCGCAGCCGCCCTACAGCCAGATGTGACTCCCCCCCCCGGACTTTTTTTGTTTCCTCGCCTGAAAAAGGCCGATGAAAGGCAAGCATTTGGAGAGACAGAGGGGATCCAAGCAGCATGCTTCAATTCATGCCTCAATTCTATTCTGGAGAATGCCTTCGTGACGCTTCAATGCTGGAAATCGCGCTGGCAGCGCTGCATCAACGCAGAAGGAGCCTATTTTGAAAGTTTTTAAAGAATGGTAACGATTGTCTCAATAAATTTTTCAAATCGACTCAGTTCTATTACTTTCCGGGCAAACCCTGTATAGTATTCATACATCAATTTCATCACCTCACAGTTCAGCTTGCTAACCAGTTCAAAATATAAGTGAAGAGCACTGTAAGGTAAGGTTGCCTATATCGTACCACTTTTTGGCTTTTATTTTTTTTTCTTAAGAACTGTTAGTTCTAGTTCATTTTTTTTTGTTCAGAATGATTGACAGAACTTTTGGACACATGAAAGCAGTTTTAAAGTTTATGGCCATGTTTGTGCACTTTATCATAACTTCAACTATAGACTTGATTATAATTTTAACTTCTTTATTAGAAGGCTTAGTTTTTTTTAGTATCTTGTGTTGACTTTTTGGTTGAAAAACATGTTTTGGAGTCTCTTCAGCCTTCTTCATTTCATATTTTCGTGCCTTTAAAGCATATTTTTCCTCGAGCTCATTTTATAAGGGCTTTCTGTCAGTATTGCCACTTTTGTGCAACCCTTTGGTCCTTTCACCTGATTTTTTGACAATTTTTGGTTTTGGTAGTGGACTTATTTTTTCAATTAGAACAGTGTTACTATCTTTATGTGTCTCATTCTTTCTCCTGTGTTAGTTTACTTTGTTGACGAGATCGGATCTTCCTGGACAAGATTGGCTTGATTTTCATTTGTCACATCTGAACTCGCTCGGAGTATCTTCCTTCTGGCTTCAATCGTGTCTGGGACCAGTAGGTTTTCACTTGCCACAAAATCTCTGTCAGAAAAAACATTTCGGTTTACAGGCCACACCCCACGAAGCTCTAAATCCAATTGCGGCATTATGTGTTGTTGCAGAGTTGTTGTAAGCTTCTGTTAACAAAGTAGCTACTTCAAACTGTGTTACTTTTTGATCAACATTTGTTCGAAAACCAGTTTGCCATGACCTGCATGTAGCTTGACTCCACGGACTTAAAAAACTCCAACGTCTAGAGGCTGCAACCTATAGGTCGTATGCCCGGAAGTTGCAGTAATATTATGCCATTTTCTCTAGCTAATATTATGGCCTCTAAGTTTTAGGATGAGTAGTGTGTCCATCGAGCAAAATTATGCATTTGCCATTTTTAATTGGTTTTACATATTTAATAAAATGTTGCAACTATTCAACAAATAATTCTGAGATAATGTAACCGCTTTCGCTGGACTGACAATACTGCCAGGAAAGGCTCCATTTTTGGGTGCTGCGTGCATACGTTGCCTTTTGAATATGAACATGGGAGGAACATAGGTGCCTGCGGCATTGCAAAAACATACCAACGTTGTATTAATTCCTCGTTCTCCACTGGCAATAAAACCAACTTGATGTTTTCCTTTAAGAGCCCAAACCTGATTCGTCGACGTTGTAAATGTAAAAAGCGTCTATTCCAGTTTCGTCAACAATCTTTTCCAACACGTCGAAAAATTCATGCACATTGGTCTTATTGAATCCTTTAGAGCGCGCAATCGAAATGTTCTCTGGTTGACGTAACCTAAGCTCGGGTGCCTGGACATAAAACTATAATACCATTTCTTACTAGCAATTTTCTTCTTATTATTTAAAAGACTTGGTAGATTTAGACAGTCTGCCCTAAATCATAAGCGTACGTCTGTGATATTCTATTATTGCATTTTTCAAGTCGTCCATTGACCATTTTCCATATTCTCTTTTGGGCATTTTCTCAAACAATCAAACATTTTTTAAATTATTGCTATTTTTTTTCTAAAACTTGTTTTCTATTTACGAAAAGAAATTGTAATAATACACAGAGTTTTCTATTTAAAACATATTCTATTAAAATTAAAACAAACTACCTATATTTTTTGAACAACAAACAAGTTTTTATTTTAAAGCAAAAATAAGGTACTTATATTTTTGTTAACTATCTTTTCTCTGTGCACATGAAACAATTCTATAACAGATTTTTTCTCTAGAAAAATAGGTATTTTTTGTCTCTGTGTACATAAAAAAATTCATAACAGATTTTTTGTGTTGGTCAAAAAATATATTTAAACGTTAGATATTGAAACAACTTAGAAAAAGAAAATTTTGACAACATTAAGGATATCTCTATAAATAGGCGTGTTAATTCTTTTTTCTCTGTGTACAAAAACAATACATACCATTTTTTTGTGTTAAACAACCAAATGAGTAGGTGGACTTTAAAACGACATGGGTTCCCCGAATCGTACCGGTACGATTTGGGAAACCCAACGTGGTACGATTTGGGCAACTTTCAATAAAGATAAATAGACGAGATTCTAACCTTACTTTCCACACCTAATTTAACATTTAAATTTTGTAAATGAAAGAGAACTTCCTAAGCTATAGAACTAGAGAAAATATTCTGTATAAATAGTACATACCGACAAGCTACAGCCTTACGTAATCTCGACAAAATTAACATCAAGATGCCCATAAAATTTTCACTTAATTTTGGGACTAAGCAAAACACAATCCACCGAAAACAACTCTACCCCTGAACTGACATTTGATGGACACAACATCTACGGCTAATCGTTATACTACATTTTACCGCCTTATTTGAAATATCGCAGTGGTACGATTTCGGCAACTTTCCCCTATACAGGGTGTTTCAGTTTATTGTTGCATAACTTTAAGATTCGATAGAACTTTTAAAATTAATGCATAAAGTCTATATAAACATGGGTCGAAATATGCGTGGCTTCCGAAATACATGGTGTTTAAATTTACTTTCTAAAATAGTTTTTTTTAAATATTTCGAACAATATCTGATGTATAACAGTGAAAGTTGGAATACAAGGGTTTTTTGGTACGGCAAAACGAACCATGGGCATAGTTTTACTGTAGCCGCTAGAGGGCGCTCTCTACTGTACCTGTAGTGTATTAAAATGACCGAAAATTTTTTCTTAGTGCAATTTTTTGCTTTTTGAATAAAAAAACTGATTCTTCGCACTTTTCAACATAAAAAAGCTCTCTTGTGAATTTTCGTTATAGTTAGCCGTTTTTGAGATATTTCGATCTTTAAGGTTCGACGCATTTTTAATTATTTATGATAAAATAACGTTAAAAAGTCAGTATCTGGATAATTTTTAGAAGTAGGCTGTGCCTGCAAATATTTTTGAAATTGAAAGCAGAATAAGGTTAAACGTCAATTAGTTGACAGTTAGTTTTGTTGTCTGTTGAAACCTGAAACGTTTTTTTGTAATTGTGAATGCACGAAATTTAGTTTCTTTTACCTGTTTTTTTTTGTAAGTTTTATTCTCCAATCAAGAGTTAGCGGATATTCATTTTGTGTATGGCTTTGAAAATGGAAACGCAGCAGAAGCAGCCAGAGAATACGCACGAATATTTCCAAACAGACGACATCCAACTCGCTCAGTATTTGTAAGAGTGCATCGTCAAATAATTGAAAATGTTCTTAGAAATGACCATAGACGTCCTTAGCATTTGCAACCTGTGCAAGAACTACAGCCAGGGGACGGAGAACGAAGAATCACATTTTGTCAGTGGATTCTTGATAGAACTGATAATAATAGGGAGTTTTTAAGTAACGTTTTATGGACCGATGAGTCATGCTTCACTAGACGTGGAGTGGTAAATTTTCATAATCAACATATTTGGTCGCATGAAAATCCGCATGCAGTTCGGGACAGAAATTTTCAGCATGAATTTAGTGTGAAAGTGTGGATTGGTATCTACCGTAATCGACTATTTGGGCCCTACCTTTTGCCTGCAAGGTTAAATTCTGCGACCCTCTTGGAATTTTTAAAGTCTGAACATGCAAATATGTGGGATGATGTTATGTTAGATTTAAGAAGATTGGCCTGGTTCCAGCTTGATGGTTGTCCAGCTCATTATTCGAGAATAGTTAGAAACTGGCTGGACGAAAATTATCCAGAAAGAGAGCTTTTTTATGCAGAAAAGTGCGGAGAATCAGTTTTTTTATGAAAAAAGCAAAAAATTGCACTAAGAAATTTTTTTCGGTCATTTTAATACACTACAGGTACAGTAGAGAGTGCCCTCTAGCGGCTACAGTAAAACTATGCCCATGGTTCGTTTTGTCGTACCAAAAAACCCTTGTATTTCAATTTTGACTGTTATACATCAAATATTGTTCGAAATATTTAATAAAAACTATTTTAGAAAGTAAATTTGAACACCCTGTATTTCGGAAGAAACGCATTTTTCGACCCATGTTTATATAGACTTTATGCATTAATTTTAAAAGTTCTATCGAATATTAAAGTTATGCAACAATAAACTGAAACACCCTGTATACGTACGTTATTTGTACTGGTCATGAAATGGAAAATTGAAAAAGTTGAAGATGATTTTTTTTAAGCATCCAACTATTTTCTGACGTCTATTAACTGTTATCTTTATGATCGAACATTCCGATATAACATCACATTTGTCGAACTTGCTGTCCATTCCAGAATTTAGCAGAACTGTTGTAGATATCCCTTTCATCAATGATGCATCCTATAAATGCAGTTCCTGCAGTTCTCCGTGTGTCAGCAGAATCTGATCTACATCCTAGCTGCAAATCCGTGCATGACGGCAGTTCTCATCCCATTTATCCTCATTCAGCAACGGGCGAACGTTCGGTGATACGATCCATGATAGGAGGGCACATCACATCGCGAGACTATTAAATTATCATGGTCAGCTGGTCAGTTTCACAAAATCCATCGCTGGCAATGTGTGTGCCAGTCAAGCATGGCAGGGCAGAGGTCGTTTTTATGGTTTTCGGAAATTGGGAGGGGACCGTTCGTGAATGTACACCAGCAAAAAGGGGGTCACTGATCCTCTGAATAACGACTCTACGTGACCGATAGGCGTTTTCACGCCAAAAGGGAGATTTTAGAACATTTGCTCACAGGAGTGAACTGCGTCCAAAGAGAGTTTGAAAACTTTCTATCAAAATATAGAACAAAGATGCTATTCATATCTCGCTTGTCGGTTATATAAGTTGCTGCCTGATGAAATAAAAAATTCCTTCGTTATCAAAATTTATAAAAGAAATAAAAAAAATCTTACTTGAAAAGGGATGAGAACAAGTTCATAGAATCATAGTAAATAGGTCAAATATTACGTTTACATTTAGTGTGTCATGATATTTGAAAAAAATCTGTTACCGATTGTATTATTTGTTATATAAATGTTTGACTCACCTATGATGTACTTTTATTGAAGTTCATTACTGTTTATTTGTTTTTAGTATCTTTAAAAAAAAGTATAGATCTCTTAACAAATTAGTAAACCGTTGGTTAGGTAATACTTCTATATTCCTGTTTTTTAGATGTTGGTTTTTAAAATAAACAAAAAACTGTTAACGCCTTTTGTATTTTAATAGCTTTCAATATTAATATTCAACGTCATATAGCTAAAAACGTGCTAGCAAGGCAATGATAAGTTGAAAGTGTTCGACCTCAATGGGTATATTCCCCCACACACAAGCATTTGCTTTTTGTGGAGTTATATATGTTTTTTTTTAATACTGCAACTACCACGAAGGCCTAAGGCCTAAACACCCATTGGGCACCGTGGGGCTATAGGGGGATACAGGGGAAAGGGGGTCGCCACACGGACTCTGGCGAGGGAACACGTGTGCATGCAACATGCACACATTCTTGCTCCGTCTACGAGATCCGCCGGGTGGTAGTTTGTTGCGGGATATGGGATATGATTTTTCCTTTTGCTCCTAAATTGTATTTTTTTCAATAAACATTATTATTATACAATTATTATAGCATCAGACTCGGGAAATTTTTTTATAACATCCCCACTGTAGAATAATGTATATTCATATTTATTAATTTCGCAGAAATACCAACATGTTATACCTACAGCTTTGTTTCAGCAAAGTACGTGTTAAGAATATATGTTTTTCTTTCTCGGAACATCCAGTGACACGATTGAAGATAAGACAGTAATACTATATAGAATGCTGTACCATTTTTAGTTTTGTGTTGCTATTTTTTTTTCCAATTATAAAGGATTTCGAACTCCTTGATGGTATGTTATGATAGAATGGAAAAACGCAGCAGTAAAATTCAAATACCCAAATAATGCAATTATCTTCATTTTACTTTTTGACTCAATTTTTTTTGTTCCAAATGTACACCACAAAACGATCATACAAACTAAACAGGGATAAATGCATACAAGAAAACACGACATTCAAGATGTTCCCTCCAAATTTGACGTTCAACTGCGGATGACTATACTTGTATGTACCTTAAATGTTCCTAGTTTTATTGAGAACATATTTTTCCAAGTAACTAGTCAAGTTCGAACAAGCACTAAAAATTCTGGATTAAGGAATATCAATAAAAATAACCGGAACATGGACTGCTGGAACGGATGTTTTGAAATGAGCCTGCGCTTTTTTTTTTTCATACCGAAGCAGCCGCGAAGGCAGAAGTCTAAATACCAGAGCATCGCGGCTGCTACGAGGAGCTTAGGCAACTGCGTAAGATTAGTGGAATTGGGAAATCCTCCTGAGGCAAATTGTTCCACGATCTTAGTTCTGGATGAACGAAGTTCGACACGGTTAGGATATGAGGCCAAAGCTGTCTGTCTCGCAACATCATGGAGGAGGGTTCTGAGGAGCGAAGCCCGTTGACATAACGGGAGAAGAGAGCTAGATCGCCGACGGCCCGTTGGTGTAAAAAGGTCCCGACTATGCGTTAGAGAAGAGTTATCGGACAGCCCTCCTCTGAACGACATCGAGCAGGGATAATGCAGTCGGGGTGACACCTTAGGCCTTATCTGGGCCTTTGACAGAGTGAGGAGGTCATGTGCAGAAAAGTACTTCTTAGTCCTTTAAAAATATTATAATAATAATAATATTTCTCCCAGCAGCTGCCTTATTGATGAAGTGTCTTCGTGTAAGATCAAGTCTTCGAGGGTCTGGACTACGACCAGCCGAAATGAACGGCTCTAGTAGAACTCCATCGAAATAGGAATGTAGAGTTGGAAGCAGAAATCTTGGCAAGCACTTCCGCCTTAGCCTTTTAATTTGTTACAAGCATTCCATCCTGGCACGTAAGCGGTGGAACACTACCCTTTGAGAAGTTTCCTTCAGACCGTTTAGCCAGCTTCAATAAAAATCAACTAGCTATGCTGAGACAAAGCTTATTATGCGTACAGTTCTTTCGAAATTGACGCTTGACATAACGGTATATTTGATCTTGAGAGTTAGCAGTCATGTCTGTCCGGAAATATCTAGGTGTCCTTTATATCACATCTCTTTTGGTAAATAACCTCTGGCGCCGTACAAGTGCAAAAATCGTATCATGTGTTCATGGCCAACCGCCTGTGAGTATCGTAAATTCCACAGTGGCGAATTCTCCATCACGATACTCAATTTACATACTTTCGATTCACCGACTCGGGCCGATGGAAGCTCGATGAAAAAAAAAAGAAACAAAACAAGTGAACAGCGGCGTCAGTGGCACAACCAACCCGCTCCTAATTTTCAATTCAATGAATAATTTATCGGCGGTTTTGACCCTGCCGCTATAGCTTTAGCTGTTATAGCTGGTATAACCTCCAACCGCTTTATGACGAGTTTTTGTATAATATTCCCATTGTACCAACGGATATTAGGCGTATTGGACTTATTGAAAAGCTCATAGGGCAATGAAGGCATGGGTGTACACTGTACGTAAAACAGCAAAGGAAATGGATTGCTTGTGAGACGATTTTTGTTATATTATATATCAGGTATCTCGGAAACGGTAAGAGGTTCGAAGTTGCTTAAATAAGTGCAAAATTGCATATTTGGGAAACTAAGAAAATGGCACTTGGAAAGTTCCGGAGTATTTCCAGAGATAAAGGAAAGAAACCAAGTTTTTCCAAAATCTTCATTTTTTCCTCCCCTTATTTGAGATGCCACATTAACATTGCAGCTGACGTCATAATTAGAATTTCAATATGACGTTTTGTCTCTTTCCCTCAAGCATCAACTTCATTTTTTCTTATAGACGCCATATTGGATTTATGCGTAGTTGAAGTGTTTTGAGTAAAGGAGAATTATGTCAAAAAATTAAATAAATTTTAAAAGTTAGAAAATCCGACAAACACGTCTAACCTGTACCCCCATTTAGATCTTTGGAGGTACCGTTTATGACAACGAGGACTTGAATCGATTGATATGGGTAGTCAGATAAGGGATGAACATCTCTATAACTTTAACATTTTCTGTATTTGAAGGCATTATACGATATAAGAACTTCGGCTAGGAAAGTGATAGTAGTGACAAAGTTTCTGCGTCATTATTCTTGGGAGATCAAAGCTTAGTAGCGGATTTAGGAATCGGCCTAAGGAGGGTAACAGCGGTGTTCGCAGGATTCATCTTCAGGAACATACCGTCTCGAGGGGAGAGGAGTATCGGTGCTTGAAAATTGATGAACGCGGGGCAAGGTACGTGTAGATCCATCAATATAAAAGCAGCGTAGGCAGAAGCCGAAATACCAGGACATAGTGTCTGCTATGTGGAGCTTAAAGAAACTTTTTTAATCCGGTTGTTTGAACTGCCTACGGTAGGTAAAACTGGGGAAAGCATCTTCAGGCAGATTGTTCCATGATCTCCACACTCTAGGGATAAAGGAGTGGACGTAACGACCAGTTCTGGATGTACGAAGTTAGACATTGTTAAGATGGGAGGCCAAAGTTAGTCGCGTCTGACTTCCAGACTTATTGCACGGCGTCATCATGGATGAGAGTTTTGGGCGAGAAAGCACGTTGACATAGCAGGAGAAGAGAGCTAGATCGCCGACAGCCCGTCGGAGCAAAACCTGCCATCCAACGAAACTGGATGAGTGCCAGGGCGCTTCTTGTTATCCAAAGTGCAGTGCCTTGTTTTGTAATCATTAAACTGTACCAGATTGTTGCGTCCCCAAACAGTGACAACCTCTCAGAAGAAGTCGCTGCCAATCTCATTTTCTCTAGCTCCGGGCAGATATCGGGTTGGCATTCCGAATTTCTGGATGTAGAGTGCTGTCACCAGCATCAATATTTCGTTCTAGATAAACCTCAGGATGCAATGCTGCGTAGTATTTTAGTAGTTGTGAGTACTTAGATTTTTGCTTTTATAGAAATTAAGCAATCTGCTTTGCGAAATAGTAAAAATGCTGTCAAAATCTTATTAGTATATCGATGTACTAAACGAGTAGTCATGCACTTTGGGCCATTTCGCTGTGACGCATATATTTTGAAATATCAACCATACGAGTTCATAATTCAGCCTCCATTAAACTATATGCATAATATTATGCAGCACGAGAATTACCATAATATTCCATCTGAACAAATTGGTACATCACTGCATTTAATGGCTTCGTGATATGCATATAAAACCACCGAATGTAAACATGACTGCCCACATTTCTCTTCACCTTTTTTTACATACAAGCCAACGGTGTTATAGGTGATGGGCATTTCTTTTATGATTTTATTCTTCTGCTATATAGTTGTTTATACAAATAAATATAGTGAGCTACATAGAAAATGTTAAAGAATCATTAAGACATAAAATCTCAAAACTTAAAGTTACACTAAAAAGTTTACAAATAAAACTGCCATCTGAGACAGGTTTAAGACCATTCTTTTTGTAGAGAATCTAATAGTTATAGTAGATCTAATCCTGATGTGAAACAGTGGAAACAGCAGTAGAAACGTAGTGAGCCAACGAAAAACTCGTTTTGACTGAATACTGCAATCAGCACGGCGATACAATTCGTCCACCGTTCAGCAATTCTGTGTTTTGAGGATTTCATACTTGTTTGATGGCTCCGATCTTTTCGGTCTTTCAGTTAGAAGTATATTTACACTATACCAACACGATTTGTATGAATGAGTGGATTTTTATAGTAAGCTATAAAATTAGCCAAGGCTTATTAATGTAAGTAACGATCGATATTCAAAACAACATCCAAAAATTTTTGTTGCAACAAAGGATTGGTCAGTACGAGAAGTACTATTTTCTTGATCCTCAGTATATTTTCTGAAGCTCTTAAAGAACGGGGCGCATGATATAATAAAGGGTGTCTCAGAAATATTTTCGTTTTTAGATCAGTCCTCTGGCGGAATACGCATGCTCCGGAGAAACGAGACAGTTGACAAACGTTTGGCAACATTGTTAAATTTTAGTTGCAATGGAGCGTTTTACAGGGCCGCAACGTCCTTTTTGTGTTCGCGAGTTCTATAAAAACAAGGATTCTTATGTGCTTGTACGTCGTTTGTACAGAAATCATTATAACATAGCAAGAATGAGAGATGTCCCAAGCGCAAATTGATTAAATATTGGGTAAGAAAGTTCGAGAGCACTGGAAACACGTGTATTAGTAACCGCCTGGACGGCCAAGGTCAGCAAGATCGAACGAAATTATTGAACGTGTGCGCCAGTCCGTTAACGAGGATCCCCGGCAATCATTAAGACTGCGTGGAGCGTCTCTAACTTTGCATAAGTCAACTGTTCATCGCATTATTCGCAAGGATTTGCATTTTCACCCATACAAGATTGTTGTTACACAACAATTAAAACCACAAGAATCCCGCTAATCGATTAGAGTTCTGTAGAACAATGAGAGAGCATTTTAACGGTTACAACAACATATGGTTTTCTGATGAATCGAATTTTCACATTAACGGGCATGTTAATAAACAAAACTGCCGATATTGGGCCGAGCAGAACCCGCAAAATCTTCATGAGACGCCATTACACTCGCCTAAAGTTATCGTCTGGGCTGCTATGTCAGGGCAAGGAATCATTGGCCCGTATTTTTTTGAAGACAATCGTGGCCAAGCTCAAACTGTAACATCTGAGCGCTACTGCCACATGATTAGGACTTTTTTAACTCCAGCTATACAGAACCATGGTGGCTACAATAGAAACACGTTTTTCCAGCAAGATGGAGCGACTTCTCATGTCACGAATATATCCTTGGATGCTCTTCATCAGTTATTCCCAGAGAGGGTCATCAGTCGCAGAGGAGACATTAACTGGCCACCGAGAAGTCCCGATTTGACACCAGCAGATTTTTTCTATGGGGATACCTGAAGAGTAAGGTATACACCCCACCGCCACAAGATTTGAGAGAGTTGAAGCAAAAAATAACAGATGAAATAAACGCCATTCCTCGAGCAATGCTTCGGAGAGTGATCGAAAACTTCAGTTCGAGATTAAGAGAGTGTGAAAACATGAACGGTGCTCATTTATCCGATACTTTTTTCCATAAATAAAATTAATGTTTAGGCTTTCGTTTGGTAATAAATTTATCTTTGTAAAAATATTCTAAGTATTTTTATTATGGCATAAAATAAGAAAATATTTATGAGACACCCTTTACTAAACAATACCAAATGACCACTATTAACGCTTGTTTTGATGTTAAAAAACATATCCGGTGAGCGAGTAGCAGTACACGGTCTTTAGCTATGCTAATGAAAAATGCTAATTAACGTGACTTCTGTTTTGAGTAAGGAACAGATGGATATTCGACGGAAAGTTTACATGTAACCATTTCACTTATTGCACACACTAAGAAATGCTACCAGTGATTCAATAAGAATAACATTAGTCTGGAATTTTAGCACAAGAGTGGATTTCAATAACATTGAAATTTGGCGGTCTTTTCGACCAATCAAGTAAGACGTTGTTGAAATGCAATTTGATGCAAGCTGATAAATATCTCTGAATATCATCATATCTATTGAAATTTTTAATAAAGCCTTGAAAAAGTGACTGTATTTTAAAACAAGAGCTCTTTCTGATTCTAACATTATGCTTTTGTCCAGATAAAATACGAAAACTATCATATATTTTGCTATTCCTTGTCAATTTACAAAAAACGGATTGATATAATGAATCCACCAATGAAAATGAGATAAATAATAGGTCGAGTATTTATTGGTGTTTACATACTATTATTATTCCTTTAAATGCAGTGGATATTTAACAAAAAATAGGGTGAAAAGACTTTATCATATAGGAGTTCGGAAGCGGGAGTTTGTAAATGTTTATTATATGGTAAATTCGTATAATCACTTATGGATTACAAAAATCAAAATAAACATAGATAAATCTTTAGCAAAAGTGAAAAAAACTTGAAGTTTACTCATCAATGAGGCATTTTTTTAAATTTTGATTGAACTATTGTATATAATTTTTGAATATTTAATAGACGGCGACGTTTCAATGACAAGCTGTTATCTCATATTTCAACAGTGTTTCGTTTTCAATACAAAATTTGACGGTGAGATTTTAAGCCCCATTCGCTATATTCGACTGACACTTTTGTGCTGCCACCCTATCGGTAGAAAATAACGGCCTGTTATACTGTCAGATTGATGAATTTGGTCCTAAGAGCATTTTTCTTAAGTCGGCTCATACGTAAGATTGATGAGAATGCAAAGTGTTAAAAAGTTGGAAACTTACTTTCTTAAAGATTATGATTTTCAATGATCTTAGCAACCTTAGTATTGGACAATTTACATTATGGAATAGTATCTTCATCAAACATAACATTCTTTTTTCTATACTCAGATGAACGAGAGCTTTAATAATTAAATAGTCCTACCCCTAACTTTTTATCCAAAATGCAAATGAAGTGGCATGCGTATGTCGGATCAAAGACGAAGCATCTAATAAAAGAGAGCATCGAATGCCGACAGTACCGAGAGACAGACAGATAGTCGTAGGATAGTAATTTGATTAACATATTCAAGTGGTCGACGACATAGAATTTTACAGTTAATTTGATTACCACAACGGGGGTCGCTAATGAAGAGCTTCTAGTTAAAATATACTCACTTTCGCTGATGGGGATGATGACTACACAGTACTAGCTTTAAAAAAATACGACCCGGCATAGTTCAGTCAAGCTAGGTATCACAAGTGAAACAACTACACATAAGCTGGTATTGGATCGATATATTCAAATCAACAACTGAAAATCTTGACGCCAATGATGGTGTTCGTGAATTTTGAAATGGGTTGGAAATAATAAAGAAACAGAGACATTAAATGAGAGAATTTGGCACATGCGTTTAGAAAATTTAGCAGCTATCTTACCATGATCTGCTCACCGTTGCAACATTATCAATATGTACAGTCTGTAAAAATTACTGCCAATTTTAGCCTGAAGGTCGTTTGTCACGGTTAGAAATTATGTGCTAAATTTAGTACGCTAAATTTCGAACTATAGGCAATTTAATATCTGAAAACCTTAAAAATAGGAATGTACCAATGCTTGAAAACTCAGTTAAAAATTATAATTTTTCAAATCGTCGGATACCTTAGTTAAAATTAAATCTTGCTTTACATGACCCCGACATGTATCTCGACATTATTTTGAAGCGATTGTTATGCCAAAGTTAACGAACTTTTGATTTTCGCAGACCCTATGCTCATCTGCATGTTTTCTTTGGTTTGTATGTATCTCAAAGCCCTGCATTTTAATGGGCAGACTTGTGCATATCCTGTACATAAATGTAAATGTAGAAATTCGTTTTTTCTCTTTAAAGTGGACGGATGTAGGCACCAGCAGGGGACATCACTTGGTGTACTTCTGTGAAAATGCTACGGCAACATACACGTGCAATTAATTTAATGCACAACATGGCCACGATATCGCTCGTGTTCACGATCTCTGTACTTTATGCAACACAGATATGCGGGATGCACTACACAACCCTACCATACATCCATAAAGTCAGCGCCGGTTTGACCTCCATGGCAGACAGTCCTTCTAGCTAAAACAGAGACAATTTTATGTGGATATTTAAGTATATTCTTTAGCTATAGACAGTTAATAATAGCACTCTTGTGTTCAGGAGGCCTGGAATATTCCGCGTATCTCATTTTAATCTGGGACCTTTTTGTTGCATTTGAGTATCTCCTGCAGTTTATGAAATCACTGTAAGACTGTTTTAAAGCATGTTTGACACCCTTATTTATACTCCGGAATCTTTTATTGATTCCTTCCTATGCTTAATTCACTAGGTACACGTCTAGATTTACTCCGTCTTCACCCTACTCAGCATAAAACAAAAAAATGGAAAGTGGCATCAGCGGAAACTGTCCCTCCTGCGATTTTACCGCGATGCAGTTCTGTCAGGCGTTTATAGTAGCAATTAAAGAGGCACTCTGCAAATTGGCGACAGCTTTTCGCGCTAACTCAACAGAAAGGTCGGACCACCTTGTCTTCGGCTCGTAAAACGGATATCACTTTATAGGCGCAGATACAGGATGTAACAGTTTTGTAAATGCCTAGGAATGCGGTGTCGTCATGCCACCTAAAAAGCATACAACATTCCATGAGAAAAGGAAAGACTTGCATTTTTTTGTTTTTAGAGTTGCCTTCACGCCCGAATATTAAAACTTATCAATACGACCAACCAATAACTTTCATGTGTCTTATTACAAATTAATAATTATCATTAGAGGCAATCCATTAGATAATCTTAATATGTAATTAATACTAGCACTAAGAACTCGCTGCTTCCTTGATCTCGTCTATAACCAAATGGGTATTCAGATCGGTAATAATATCCCTACGAACATACCAAGAAGCATATTCCGCAAAACATTCCTTCCCTTTAGATAATTCGGATGTTCGAATTCTTGGAGCAGACCCGTAGTTAACAACCATATTGCCAAACATGTTTTGAGAGTTAATAGGATGATTGATCATGATTTTGTTATGCAGCGATAGCTCTGAGAATCTTTCCAGTAACCAGTAGTACTGCTAATAACGGAGGTTCAGTTTTTCCCTCTTTCTTTATGGTAGTTTCACTTGAGCCTGATGTCAAGGGAAATTCCTATGTTTGTGTCCATTTCAATTATTGGCAGCAGTCTGAACGTCAATAACAGAACTTTGTAGATCATAGCTGGAATATCTGAGATATACAGAAATAAGGGTACCAACGGGAGGCACTATTGGCGTTGCGGTTACAATCTGACATAGATTAAAAAGCCATAGAGAAAAGAAAACTCTGTTTCAAAAGTCTGGTAACAACACCAACAATCTTGTACAGTTTAATGCTTCCAAATCACAGTACTGTACCTTGTCGAACAAAAAGCGGCCTAGTGCTCATCCGATTGCGATGGATGGCCGAGTTCTGCCAAAGAGCCGTTCCGAAATCCGCCGTAAAAAAAAAACAAAAATAAGAAGATTCGTGTCGGAGTCATTCAGTGGGCCAGGTTTGGTTTTAACTCCTCTTGTGATGTCTTAAAAACATATTTTAATGTTCTTATGTAATAGGCAGATTGTACAGAAGGGGTAACGTCCCGAAGTTGAAGTTGCTTTGTATAAGTGGTTTCTACAGCAGCATGTGCCTGTTTCATCACAGATTCTGCGAATAAAAGATAAACAATTTAAACAAAAAACAAATAAAAAAAAAAAGGCACGGAATACGATTTCTTGAAGTGTGTGGCGAAAAACTTTCCAGCGATATGAATGTCATAATACCATTCCAAGAAAAATTTCGGGCTGTGACTGATGAAATGAATTTAAATGCTGAACAAGTTTATAATGCTGATGACGACAGCGTTTTGAACAGCTCTACCTGACACTATCTGGGTTCATAGTCAAGAAAAATCAGCACCTGATCGAAAAATTTCTAAAGATCGTGTAACATTCATGCCTCAAATCCAAGCGCCTTTAAGAATGCTACGTTACCGGTCAAATATAAGGCAACTAGCAAAGGATGGATAACCAGAACATTTGTTTTAGAATGGTATAAGACGTCAAAAAATTTGTATCCGAAGTCAACAGACCCTATAAAGCTTTGCTACTTATATATAACTTACTAACTAAATGACTCTAGAGTTATGTTTTTGACGCCCAACTGCACAGCGGTTTTACAGCCAATGGATCAAAATTTAATCCAAAATTCAAAAGTTACCTACAGGAGTCTGATGAAGAACATTTCACTCGCAGAACTTCAACGGCAACTTTGTCCAATGAACAAGGAAGATTTGAGAACCATTATAGATTCCTTGCGCATTATAGCTCCAGAAAATGTCTTAAGCCGGGAAGAAATTGTTGACTGGGCATTAGTCAAAAAAGAGGTTTTTATTGACCTAACTGAGGAGCTATTATTTGATGCCTTAAAAACCAAGGATCCGGCAAACAACGATTTTGTAGATGCAACGGTCAGAATATTGTGGCTAAAGTAAAACACGGCGATGTGGGTATTCAGTGGGCAGATGAAATGAATTTTCTTATGCACGAAACTTTGCTTCTAAAAAAGGTGACTATTCAGAAACAAAAAGATTATTTTTTTAAAGCCACTCAAATTTACATATTTTTAATTTATTTACTACATATGTGCTATATAAATTATTTATTAAATTCTTGGGTCACATCCAGCAAAAGTGCATACAAACATAAATTGAAATGAAAGTAAAAAACATAATACACGAGAAACAAAACCTTTTTTAGACAGCAATTTACATATTTCTAACCTATATGGATGATTTGGAGGAGGCATTAAACCGATAATGTACCCTATTTCACGAGTAGCCACACATAATTCTGATGGATCCGTCAATGACAGGTAGTCAGAGCCATATTTTGATTTGGTTTTTGTACGCTAGTTCATTTGCTTACAAAATAAAACGCTAGAAACAAGTTTTACTAGATTTACACCAGATTCATTATTGCCAACGTCGCAGACTAACACAAAAATGTCACTTGTTGGTCAGCTGTTCACCTCAGTAGACGTCAAAGCGTGATGAATACTCGGCAAATATGGTATAATGTAGAGAAACTTATGAAAAAATTATTACCAACGATTCATCATAATCCGATGGCAAATACGACAGTGATTTGCATCAGCAACCATAGAGTGCATATCATAGAACAGCATAAACTGATGCGGCGGTGGTGATAAACTTTTACAATTACTCTACTAGCGCCATGCGTCTACAGTGTTGGTTGTTGTTCCCGAGAGTATTCCAGCGTAAAGAGACGACATAAATCATTATTATCGTTAGTGGAAGAGATTTTAATGGCCAGATATTATTTCGTATTAAGCGCCGACACCGTGAATTGTTATGTTCAGGAAATATTATTGTATGAAGGAATTCTCGGCCGCTATAATCCATCGTTATACACTGGTCAACAGCCGGATTAAACAGAGATTACTATTGGATTGAATTGGAAATTATGTTCTGGACAGGAGTCACATATTTTAATAATGCTTTTGTGGTGTTCGACTAATCGAGATGCAACAAGGATGGATAGTATAGTAAAGACCATAATGATACAAGACAAAGCGTATGAGAATGTCGAGGAACAAAGTGTTTCTATTGAGCATTGTTTTGCTCTGCGTTAAAGTTGTGTAGGTCAGTAGCTCTGTCAGGATTGGTTGCTCCGATACCATAACAAGTGAAGGAAGAGGAACGGAACAAAAAAGAAAAGAGAAGATGCAGAGGAAGAAAATCCTTAGATCAAAGCTGTCAAATCTATTAGAGAAGAGTAAGTTGAGTTCTTAGACATAAACCTACTGGAGACTTCCTTCAGCTTCAAATCCCTTACAGTATACCATTGTACCACTGTACACGTGTTATCGCAGCATAACCATCGTTCAAAGACCTCTTTCTTTCTTATGAGCAGCGACAATCACAATAATTGATTAGTTATGTCTTGTTTAGCCCGTATATGCCTCGGAGAGGAAGCATCGTAATAAAAATACGACACCGGACATGTCGACGAAAAATTTTTATAGCCCGACATTAAACGTTGGTCCTAAGCGCGTACAGCGGTGGCAGTAAAATGAGTTGTTGGAAAAATTATGACCAGCTCCTGCGGACCGTGAGCAGTAAGGGGGTCTCGTGTCTGATATCTTTAGAATTTTAACGGCGGCATTACTCATATAGCGGTTAGTGCAAAATTAGGATGTGGGAATTTTTTATTTTCAGGACAGTATAAAAGTGAAGTACATGAGTGTCATATGTGAATGTCATTAAACGTTAACAATGAGCAATTTTAAGAGATAAAACGTGATGAACCGCGCACGGATATTATGTAAAAACGTCAAAAAACCTATAAGATTTGCAGACTAGGTAGTTTTTAGGGTGCAAACAGTCATTCCACGTTTGCTAACTACGATCGTTGTGAGCGTCCATCTATGGAGGAATGGCTCAACTACACGAACTCGCATTGTTGGTTGCATATGTTTTGTGAAGGCGAGTGGTCTATAGTTTTCATCTCCGAGTCTCTGAGAAGAAAGTTGGTTATTGGTTGAATAGCAATATTGCATCTGGATGATTGTGTGTATTGGTCTTCATGTGTATGAAATCGGTGATATTTGCTGTGTGAGGAAATCATTACTAAATATGCTGCCAATGAAGTATATCTATTAGCTGTGCTCGATGGGTTATTTATATGTTGTCCTTTCAGATGATAGCTTATATTTGAAGTTACCAACTACGATTTTTTATGTTTTTTTTTTGTGTTTCCAGAAACTTTGTGCCAGAATTACGGGAAAACAGCACCACGCCCGCGTTGTGTGTAATTACTGTTAGCAGGTATATGACTTGTAATTCGACAGTGTCCAGTGAATATAGTTACATATTTCTTATCTTCGACTGTCGAACGCAGAGGTACCACCCGGCGGATCTCGTAGGCGGAGCCACAATGTGTGCATGTTGCATGCACACGTGTTCCCTCGCCAGAGTTCGTGTGGTGTTCTCTCTTTCCCATGTATCCCCCTATAGCGCCGCGGTACCCAATGGGTGCTTAGGCCTTAGGCCTTCGTGGTAGTTGGAGTATAAAAAAAAAGAAGAAATGTATTTGCATGCACACGTGTTCCCTCGCCAGAGTCCGTGTGGCGTTCCCCCTCTCCGCTGTAGCGCCCTATAGCCCTACGGTACCCCATGGGTGTTTAGGCCTTAGGCCTTCGTGGTGGGTGGAATATAAAAAAAATCTCTCTCACTTCTGAAATTCATCAAATTTGCATATGTAATTTCCAGAATGGATAAAAAAAAGTGTATGCGCAACTAATTTCTAGCTTTGAATCTCAAGTAAGTGTATTTGAGACAAGAATAGAGTTGAATTATCATCTCACATATTATTAACACAAAAATCATCACTATGCCGTTACCCTCCAGTAATGCCGTCTCTGAAGCAGATTTTACATCATATCATAGCCAGACATTGATAACTGAAGCCTTATGACGTACAACTACAAAACGAGCTTACAAAAGTGTACATCAGCTAATGCTAAGTTAACATCTTGTCGAAGAACCTACGTAATGTCAAAGAAAATCGATATAACGTCACTTTTCACGACACGTAATACCCACGCGATTATTCCTTGATTATGCGCTTCATTATTCTGTCATTTGCCCTTCTGACACAGATCAGGGTTGCTACACGAAACTGTATTGTGGTTCAATAAATGATTATAAATATACCATAATTCAAATTGAACATACTTTACTGTGATATTAAAAACGTACCTAATTACTTTTTAAGTTTTGCACAAAAAAACGAAGCATGGCTACATAGAATCTTGTAGTTCTGCGCCTATTGCCATCTGATATCGTTTTTTTTTTCACTGATCACTTTAATTATTGGTCAAAGACGACACAACAAACACAAAAGGCACACAAGAACAGGAAAGTATGTTTTCACATTTAGGAAACTACCATCTGTGTAAGGTTGTTACTGGTCTGAGATGTCAATAACAGCGACTTTACGTAGGGTCAGTTCATGACGTCATCATGTGACAGCTGTTACAAATCGAGTAGCTCAAGATGAGAAGGTAAAACCAAACATTACTGGTTATGATTGTTAAATCGCTTAAAATTGCTTAATCACCATTTTAGTGCAAATAACAACCTATTTTAGAACGAAAGGCCACCGTACAAAAATAGCCCGAGTTAGTGGCGCCATTCCTTATGGAGTGTTTGTAACTATACTCGGGAACCGGAAAGGAAGACTGTAGCAAAACACATCGCGCCCATTTTTGCAACCTCATTCTGCAGCAAATAGAGTTTGCAAGAAAAGCAAAAATTTTTAGAAACGAGAAAGTGATAAGAGAATGAGTAATCATCCGTACAAATCTTGCATTGAAGTGGAATATTCACATAAAATTTTATAGCTGTACTATTATGTGTTAATAAGTTAGAATGAAGAAAAAATGCACACAAATACATTTTTTTACAAAAAAAAACTGATAAGATTTTTTTTCAGTCTTCTTTATACACACCATCAAACAAACAGACAAACAATATTAAGAATATTCCTCCGGACAGGCTGTTAAAAGAAGGGACATGGTCTTAACTGAAAGTATTTATTGTATGGCATCGTCGAAGAGGTCATAGTTTGGAATTTTTTAAATTTAAAGTATCTTTGAAGTGTCAAGCACGTATGTCACGGACAAAGAGACCATGCACAGAACTTGAAATGAGAAGTGTATCTGTTGGCAGCGCCATCTGAATGGTACCTTTCAGTTTATTTTTTATCCTTCTCCCCGTTTCAGTGATGAAGATTTTTGTACCGAGATGTTATTGTAGCTCGTACGTATGAGATCACCATATACCAAAAAAGGTCTGTTCTATCAATTTTTATTAATTTATTTTACAGTTAGTCAGTAATAACAAAAGTCAAGCATTGACAAATGAGTTGCAGGCTGTCAATAAATTGAAAACATGCTGCAAATGTATTTATCTATTTTCAAACGGCTTTCACGAAACAACATATCTTGTTAAAAACAATTCCGTCCTCGCTATTAATAATAACATAAAAATATCGGTGAATATTGTCGGTATGGCTGCATCGTATGCATGACTCCTAATAATTCCACCAATAAAAGCCATACAAATTTTACGTTATACCGTAAACGGTACCTTCTTTCCCCTCTATACGTCACTGCACGTGCCGTATGCAAGTCGCTGCGGGGAGTGCATCTACAGGGTGATCGAATAGTCAACAGGAACGTCAGCATCATGTAGAAGTGAGATCTAATAAAATGAATGTTTGTGTTCCCGCTTATTTGTCTTTATTACGTCCTGAAATAAGATGGAAACGTCAGAGTGATGGTGGTAGAACCCATGATAAATTATGCATCTCTAGTGTGGTGGTTAAAGATGAGTCATCGCTGTGATATTGCAGAATTATGCAAGGTGCAATGAAGAGCCCTCCATCTGCAGCCCTTGAGACCATGCTGGAGCTCCCAGCGATACAAAATGTAATAATGAGGGAGACGAGAACGGGCTCCAATGGCTACAGTTCCAGCCAAAAGGAAGAAATGAAGACCTTGGAGATAGTCCAACAAGAAAACATGTGGGAAGCAACATACTTGACGCGAGAGAAAAGTCCATTTAGCTCCCAGAATTGTAGTCAGAACTTCAACTATTCCTACTTTGAAATACGCTGGAGTGAGTAAATGCTGAAATTGAAAATAGTATAGAAAAGTAATCCTAAACTCTCCATAGCGTTGTAATGGATTTAGTCGTGTATTGACAACACACCTCGGAATTCATGTTTATAGGAACTTTTTATTTTATTTTCGGATATACTTTTTATAAATAATTCCACGTTGTTCTGAAACACCATGAATAAAAAGACCGAGAAAACAGCACTTGAGTGTCCACAGGCTCAACTTCAAACTTAGATTTCGGCTACACACCATACGCTTTATATTGCTTTGAAAAGTTCTAAAATTTAAGCTTAAGGTGACTGGAAAAATATTCTTGGGCATCTAGAATTTTGATCAATACTCGTTTTTTTGGTAAATCGGCTGCACATGCCACGAGTCTGATGCTGAATTTTTTTTGCTTAGGCCGACGGCAAGCCCCAAGAGTTAAATTCTCCTATTCCAAATAGGACTTTGCTACACGTTAACACCTTTGTACTGAGAAACTTTGACCGCAACGCCAACCAACATGAAAATATGTTAAACCGTCATTCTAGTACACCCTATATGTATAATATAAAATTCGTTATCGCGCCAGGTTGAATAACGCGTTAACAGCTGTCGTCGCCACGTTCTCCATTTAGGGATGAAATTATTGTGAATGCACCCCAAAAATACCCCGAGGATTAGTCATCTACAATTTCATTAGTGTGTAGTTTAGCTCAAACGTGACGAGAAACGCATTTTAATAGCAAGCTCTTTCATGTGTTTCCTGATAAAGATCTTGCTAAGCGAGATGCCATTTGATACGTACGAGGGACAGTTGCAAGTGCAACTGTCAAGTCACATCGACGGGCGGTCGGTAATCTGATTCGTCTATCGATATGTCACGTACGTTTCTCCATGATACCACCACGCTTTAGGCCTGCTAGGTAGACCCTCTAAGTTAATGTCTCTCCGCAGGGGCTCCGTACAGCTTTCTTCATTTAAAATACCAAGAAAGATCACCTAATTCTTGAAAATTAATTTAAGTAGAAGCTTTTAAACTTTAAGGTTTATCAACGCAAAATTGCGATTTTTTTTCTGACTTTGTCCTTGATACAAGCAAACAAGTCTTAGCGCAGCGCACATGGGTAATTTGGGACCCAAAAACTAACATCAACTAATATCTGATTTACTCACAAAGCGAGTTTTTGTTGAAGTTGCAAATACCCTGGATTTTTTAAAATTCGCTATTCTCCAGATTCTTGAAGCTGATTTCAAATAGGGCTACCATAGAATGAAAAAGTATCTCACTGACGTTATATTTATTGCCTGCACACCTGATCTACCAAGGGTTTCTTTTTGGAGTCTGTGGCACCGTATGTTTAGTAATATACGAATATCCTGTATATTGGAATTTCTTCCATTATATGATTCCAACCCTAGCCTACTCAACCCCTTATAGATTTATTAAATCCCCATATTTATTTCTAATCCCTTAGTCATCGCCCTATGAAATATCGCTATCATCACACAAAAAAAAAGAATCATGCAACAACGTCCTTCCTTCCGCCATACCATCACAAATGGCTGCATTTCACTGATAAATATCCCATCTTATCTGCGGCAGCACAAAGGAACTGAAAATTATGGCCCATGCTCCCTTAACACATTTAAAAACATATCATCAACCCTCTAACGTTTCATCTAATGCACCCGAAATTTCCCGACTACCCCATTTTGAGCTCTCTGATGTGCTAAGCGAGCAAAAGATGCGTCATACTCGTGATCGCGATCACAGGAGAGTGCCACAGACATACAAACGAAGAACTAGAAGTGCATAGTATAACCAAGAAGGAACAGCGCGGAATGCCTTTGTAGATAGCGGCAGGGGTAATACGTATTTTAAAAAGTGACATTATGTCGATTTTTTTTCGTTATATAGATTTTTTGAGAGATTATGTAGGTTTTTCTATAAGATGTCAACTTAGAACTAGATGTTGTTCACTGATGTGCACTCGTTCTGTACCTGTACGGGTTGCCTAAACGTCATGAGGCTTCAGTTTCAATGTTTGGCTCTGATGTGATATAACATCTGCTCCAGAGATGGCATTATTTGAGGTCTAGTCTATAAGTTGCATACTATAGCTGGAAGGAAACGGCAGTGCATAGGTGCATAGTGAGGATTTGTGTGATAATAATCTGTGTTGATGAGAATCTGGTTTCTTGCCTCAAATGCACTTACTCTAAATGTATTCAGAGCTAGAAATTAGTTGCGCATCCACTTTTTCTTATTCATCTTCAAAATTACGTATGCAAATTTGCTGGATTCCAAGATTGAGGGAGATAAAAAAAGAAAGTATATGGTTGGTGAAGTCTATCACATCCAACATGTGAGAAATATGCCACAAACAGGAATACATATGAACGTGAAAAAGTGATTACATCTACATTTTTTTTTAGTTACAGTAGAACCCCGATTATCCGAATCGCGATTATCCGAATCCGCTTTATCGGAAATAGCCCGCGGTAGTTGCCCTTTCGGCGTTTGCGTCATTAGATTTCGCTGCCGGTGATTCCCCAAGCGCGTTTTGCGGGATTCAGTGGTATGCGTGCGTGTATGTTTGTTTCAGTCAGGTTCATAATCGCTAAGATGGAGCAGCATAGAAATAAACGTAAACGCGTTGTTATTACCATATAACAGAAACTTTAGGCAATTAGACGTTTAGATAGGGTGATTTCCTTAAAAACGTGGCAAGTAATTTGTGTGTGGGCGGTGAGTACCATTTCAGAATGGAAAAAACAACGCGAGAAAATTTAAAAGTGGTCTAGTGTTCTGAAATCATCGCAGTTGTCACGGAAAACTATGAAAAAGGGGGAATATCGAAAAGTGGATGATGCTTTGCATCTGTGGTTTATACAGAATCGAGAACGTGGAATACCATTTTCGGGACCAATTCTTAAGCAAAAGGGTCAACTGAAGTGAAGAATTGCCAGTTATTGAGGCGCCTGACAACTTTACAGCCAGTGATGGTTGGCTGCATAGATGGAAAAAACGACACGTTATACGAGAATGAAAAGTTTGCGAATAAAAGTTATCTGCCGATAAGTCCGCTGCATTAAAATTTGGAGAAAATTTTAAAGAATTAATGAAGCAGTATGGTTTGAATCCAGAACGAATTTACAACTGCGATGAAACGGGCCTAAACTATAAAATGTTATCGGCGAAATGTTTAGCTGCAAGCTGGTTACAAACGCAGTAAAGAACGTGTGACTATCCCTGCTTGTAGCAATGCTTCTGGTACACAGAAACTTCCATTGTCGTTAATCGGAAAATCAGCTAAATCAAGCGTATTTAAACACGTCCGTCCCAACGCTCTTCAAAAAAAAAAAAACTAGAAATTAGAAGATTTGAACTTGATTGACATGCGGTTTCAACATGACGCGCCACATGCCACAACAGCACGTGAAAAATGGTCATTTTAAGGAATCAATTTGGTGAGCAATTTATTTCTCGCTTTGGCCCTGTAAATTGGCCACCAAGATCGTACGACTTGAATCTCCTGGACTATCTTTTGTCGTGCTAAGTGAAATCGTTGGTGTAAATGGACAAGCACAATACTATTGATGCTTTACAAGACAACATAACACGTGTTATTGGTGGAATTCATGCCGAAATGCTGGAAAAAGTAGTGAAAAATTGGACCTTGGATTATTTCGAACGTAGCCGTGGTCAACATTTGCATGAAGTAATCTTTAAAAAGTAAATGGCAAGAACCAGTTTATCGATTCCAATAAAGATTTTGTATACATAATGGATTTTTAGCTGTTTTGCTCAACTTTTAAAAAGGAGGCTCTTGAAAAATCACCCATTAGTAAGCTCATTTATAGCTTTCACCATACTCCAGAGCTGAGGCCTTATAGTCCTCACAACTGAATAATTTTATAGGAAACAATTACAACGACCCAATGTGTTGATTTTTTAAAGACTGGTAGTTGCTTTCTTATCATTTGAAACATATCAAGTCTATGAATTTTTGGGAGAAACTATGTCTATCTATGTAATGCCACTACATTCTTTGAGCCTTCTGTAGGTGAAGACCATCCCCTCCACATATCTCGTCACGATTCTCTGATATATGCATCATTCTGCGCTATTGTGTAGCGAGCAGGACAGCGATGTTTCTCCGGAATGGGGCAGTACGTCATTCATGTCGCAAGGATTGTCGCAGCTTTTACATTTATGGCGTACACTCGTACATAAAATTGTTGTAAACAGAAGAAACTTGATCGCCGCAGCTGTAAAGAGAATATTTTTCGAAATTGCGCTAGATGCTAGACACCCTCTGTTTAGGGTGTATTTCAATTTTACTGCGCTGTATTTACATAGAACGGTGTAATCTTAGGATAGACAATCTTGTAATAACGCCAGTACAAACTCATATAAGGAAAATGACGGTTTCAGTTTTTCTTCAGCTTATTCAAAGGTAAATAAAATTAAACACAATTCTACTGCCTACTTTAAGGCCTCCCGGAATTACGACGGCAACGTGTTCCAATCCGACGTGTGTGGTTCCAGCAGGATGGGGCGACCGCCCACACAGCCCGAGTATCCATGGACGTTATTCGCCCTCTCTTCCCTGGTCGCCTTATTTCCAGGTTTGGCGATGTTCATTGGCCTCCTCCGTCCCCAGATTTCTCCATGTGCGATTTTTTCTTATGGGGACACCTCAAGGCTAGAGTATACGCGAACAAGCCCCGAACTCTGGACGAATTGAAGGGCGAAATTCGCATGGAAGTCGCCCAAGTTGAGAGAGCGATGTTGGAGAGAGTCTACGCGAACTTCCAAGAACGCATTCAGCACTGCATCAACGACTTCGGCCACCACATGCCTGGTGTCATTTTCCACACTTGACTGTCTCAAATGCTATTTCCTTGTGAACCTGATTCCATCAACAAATTTGTTTTCGAGTAAAAATTAACTATTTTATGATTTTTTTAAAACCGTCCATCCTCTCTGCCGCACCCTGTACCTTCTGAGAGAAATGTTTCTCAGAGCTGAACATATTTGGATTGAATTGTAGGGGTTGCCGGGATTAACTCATGTGTCACTCGTAGGCAAACAGAAGAATTAGTTGGGATTTTAATTACCCTGTTGTTTGCCTGTAGGTTATACGGGTAGTCCACACAAAAGAACTGAATTATCGTCCTTTTGTTGTTTACACATAGGCTTTATAAAAAGTTTTCACCTGTTTCTTTGTAAGTTGAAAAACTGTAGCCTGTACGTTTATTCATTTCCGAGTATATTTGTTACATCCTAATCTTCCATTTTAAAATGAGAAATGAAATATTTGCGATATGCGCTAAAGTATAGTTCAGTCTTTTATTTTATTATCTATCATGATGCCTGCCACCATCGCCATCTTTTGGCGCCAATATGGACAACTAACGGCACCATCGCAATGACTAGAACTACGGAGCAGAGAAGATCGAGAAAGAAACCTCGACTATTCTCGACCTTTATGGAACGATGGAGAACAAACACGCACAGGCACATTTGATTGAAGGGTAGTGTAGTGTACGCAAAGGCGAAACGCGTCTCTAGAAATAAGTTGTGATGCTACAAATTAGGCTATTAAGTAGTACTTTTAGTGAATCGTATATACTATACTCTACAATTCACTTTTTATTTTAAAATTATATCTTGCAACATTCTGTAGAACGATAAGGAGCATTCTAAGACTTTGGATCACAAGAACGTCCTGAATAGCGTAGGTGAACTCAAGGACTTCAGAGAAGCATATTGTTGCCTTTTGTGTTAGAGTCAAGTTAACCCATTTTGATTTCCGCAAGTGAAAGTTTCAACGTTAGTCTCCATTCAGGATCCCTCATCTGTATCCACACTTCCTTTCGTGCGAACCTAAACTTAGCCAGAAGATCAGGAGGCAGCACGAGCAATTTGGCATGTCCGCAGCGAACATTACCAGAACAATATATCCCGAAGCCGTAGACAAAGGCGCTGGGGATTCCCTGACAATAGACGGGCGTGATGTTCGAATGTTTCACGGCCTGCTGCCTGGGCCTGCATTGTGCGCCCTTATAAATG
>CAVLJG010000008.1:42385045-42417898 GCA_963669975.1 Acanthoscelides obtectus
TTGAAATATGTCTGATAAGCATGAAAAAATTACCAAGGTTGAGGCGTATAAGCGTACTAACATAAAAAATTGAGATAAACCTTCCTGCAACCCCATCCCCAAGTATTTTTACCTCTGATTTTTTTTAAATGATCACGATTCTGTGAAACTTTAAAAAACGAAGCTTAGGCGGTGTTTACGTTTTTCGCTTTTGGACTTTTTCTCTCTGTCGCCACTGGGCCGGTTTTCAAAAACTACAATGCTACATCCTACTTCTCAATTTATAGGCGGTTATAAAATTAGCGGACAGACAGGCGATTATAAACCAATTTCCATTTTTTTTTCTGGCCAGTTTTGGCATGGGAAGTAAAAAGAAGCTTTACTCCAATATTTGTGCTAATAGGTGTACTTCTCAAGATTATGTTTCGCTTTTACACATGTCTATAGGTTATTTCTAGGATTCTGTTAAATAGTTCATTACCTATTCACGTTCCCCAATCTGTAGCTAGTATTGTCTAACATGGACTGTGTAGTGTCAAATGCCATGGGTTAAAAAACAGAGTAAATTAATAGAAAAAGGAGCCACAGCAATTTGAGGCAAAATAGTGTATTACTGAGACCTCCTGGTAAACCAACATGTGGCTAATCCCCAGATAGCAAAACATTTTATAATAATTACTCAGTATCCAGTATAACTGAAATAGAGAGGGATGATTATTTTCATTGTATGTCAAATCCCCAATAGATGCTGACCACATTTTGTTAACTTTTAGTTGATTTGATTGGTTTTTGTTTACCCACATGATTGTTCTCTCTATATTGCAGACTGAACCTCCAGAGCATTATAAATAATAAATGCTTTGAAAAATACGTAGAGTAAATACACAATTTCCCATGTTGTGTACATTCGCATGTCACATATTTTTTATTAGGTATAACTGAAACTTTTATCAGTATCAAGTACGTTAAGCAATTTATGCTTAAATCAATGTAGCGTGTTGCATTTTTTGGTACATCACAGATCACTCATGGCATGATTTGTCACAAAAATTTGTCATCGGTCACACAGAGATCTTTCCTCTGACTAGTCACCAGACACGACCAGACCAGGAGTGCTGCTCACATATCCGTGGACCTGCTCTCCCAACTACATTGTCTATACTTGATGCAGTTCAGAGGAAGACTATCCGACTTGGCCATAATATTTTACTGTTAGATGGTGTTAAAAGCTCTGCCTTTTATTCAAGAGAAGTAGGTCTCGAGTGTAGCTGAATGGAAAATACATTTATTCTTGCTAATTTAACCTTGATACCGGTATCAAAGTAGGAACAGCTCAATTGAATTTCGTACAAAACAATAAAAGTTGGTTTGATAACCAGTTATATGACTATAAATTAGAAAAAGACAGAATATATAAATTTTCATTAGACCTAGGCAGTTCATTACAAACTTATTAGCAAAACAAGTAACACTCAATTCGTAGCTTGTGTACGATTTCCTCTAGAGTAAGTAAAATATTATTTCCCAATAACATGATCATTACTGTTTACCTTTTCTACACAAACTATTGCTGTCTTGTCTTGAAGTAGCTTAAATGTTCATATTTTTTATTTTAGATATTTATGCAAGAACATTCAGTTATTTTTCAGAACTAGACTTCTTTATATAATTTTAACTAAGTCCTTACAAAAAGACGACGGTGTGTTAACTTCGTGTCGTCATTATGTCTATTAAGTGTATCGTCAGGATGATTTCAACCGTTTTGTTTTATATAGGTAAACACTATCGGCCTGCCTTCAAACTCATGCATATGCAATTTATACCAGCCCTGCTATGCATTAAAATGTAAAATATGCCTATATTGTGCCAGGAAATATTACAACTTTTTTTGCGTCTTAACTCCAATACGCTATCCTGTTTGCAACTAAACCATTCAAATTGGGCGCATTGTGTCTTGAAAACTTGACCAGTATTCAGAAACATGATATTTACAACCAATATTATGTGCCAATTATGTTAATTCAAGGTGGGCTGTAATTGAGACGTGCAATGGAGATGGGTAATACAAACGGATGGTAAAAGGAAGGCAGTCGCGCATGATGTCAGAACAGAAGGAAGTTCTTACTTGAGCACTTGAAGAATAAATAAAATTAGGCGAACGGCTTACAGTTCAGCGCCCGTATTGTTTCGATTCCCGTGCAAGCGCCAAATGACAGCAGTAAATTGATTCGCGCTGGCGGGTAAAAGTAGGCGCACTCCTCCGATCCAGTTTCTCGGCGAAAGCATAATTTGTGGCGTTTATTTTATTAAGGGTTAGAGAAATTTTGGTGGCAGTGCTAATTAATACTTGGAATATTGCTTATACGTTCTTTGTACCATATGTGAATTTAGTGTAGCTTTTGCGTCCTAAAGTAGTATTAACGTAGACTCACTGAATCCAACCAACCTTCCCCCAGATGTTCAGAGCAAAAGGCAATAAATGGTATCCGTGAAGGATCTCTTTTATTTTTTCCATTTTTTTCCCGTTGCTCTACCGCCACTAGATGAATTTTCAAAATTTATGAAGCTTTTTGTCCTTGGCATAGAAATAACCCTTTGCTAAAGGTCACCAAAATCGGAAGCGGCACTTTCCAAGTTAAAGATGGGACCGAGGATGAGCGAACAGTCAGACTGACGTACATTTTATGTAACATCCAAATGACATGATATCTCATTTTCACAATTTTCGAAATTTTGGCCAATTAACTTTGGAAGTAGAGTGAACAGGTTATGACAGATCGCGAATATTTTTTCACGAAACATATAACATGCCTTATAAAAAAATATGTTTTCATAAAAACAAAGCATGTTCCGTTCAATAAAAAATCGATGTAGTCTGATTCTATTAGAAGAAAATTTGCGAAATAATTGTTAAGTCTGGTTTTATTTTGATGAAAGTTGTTCAAGGGGAATTTAAAACATGGACGCATAAAATGGTTTCACCATTTTTTGTGGAAAACTTTTTATTCGACAACAAAGAATGATAAAACGTGTTTTTTGGGATTCAATCGAAAGTGTAGTCAGAAACGAAAAAACTCTTCAAATACGATTTTTAGGTATTATGAGACCTACAGAATGAGACCACATGTAATAAGATCCCACTAATTGAAAAAATTATGCTCTAAAACCGAGGCAGAATGCAGATTTTGGAACTTGTTGCTAATGCGACGATAATTTCATGCAGCTGCTTGAAATTCTTCAGATCTGAAGGCTTCTTACTCTAAATAACCACAACAAAATTGGAGTCGATTGGTCAAGTAGTTTTTCAGAATTTCTAATTGTTTATCCCAAAACACCTGTCTTCCGGCCACCTCTACTAGCTTATTGAGCAATATACAGGGCTCGTTCAAATGGCATTTATAGCAAAAGACCGACATGAATCACAAGCCATTCCGGAAGATAATTGTTATTTTTAAGCAAAAAACGAAGGACTCCTTTTTTTTTTCGTAAACAAATTCAAACATTTCGTATTTGTAAGTAACTGGACAGATTTGCTACGATATTCGAGATTTGTGAAGAAGAACTTACAAATACGAAATGTTTGAATTTGTTTGGAAGAAAAAACCTAACCCTTCGTTTTTCGCATAAAATAACTATTATCTTTCGGAATGACTTGTGTTTTCTGCTCAATAAACTGGTAGTGATGGCCGGAAGACAGGTGTTTTGGGATAAACAATTAGAAATTCTCCAAAACTACTTGACCAATCGACTCCAATTTGTTGTGGTTATTTAGAAGTAAGAAGCCTTCAGATTTGAAAAATGTCAAGTAGCTGCGTGAAATTATCGTCGCATTAGCAACAAGTGACAAAATCTGCATTTGCCTCGGTTTTCGGCCATAACTTTCTACTATTATTCAGATCTTATTACGTGTGGTCTCATTCTGTCTCATTCATACTTAAATTATTATTTGAAGAGCTTTCTTGTTGCTGTCAACACTTTCGATTGAATCCCAAAAAAACACGTCTTCTCATTCTTTGTTATCGAATAAAAAGTTTTCCCACAAAAATTAGTGTACCCATTTTATGCGTCCATGTTTTAAATACCCCTTGAGCGACTTGCGTCACTTTACGGTTATCTCGGGGAGATTTGCTATATGATTAGATTAATGGGGGCACACACTACAACGTTTTTTCCAAACAACTTTCAAGGACGCCCTTGCATTTCGCCCTACCCCTGCACAAGAAATTCGCTTATAATACAGGGTGGTCCATAAGTCCTTTGAAATTTCAAATTTGAATAAAATTTAACGGGTGAGCGTGAGCGGCGCGGGCGAGGTGGGGGCAGTATCTTCAGTGTCTGGGAATTCAGCCATGGAGTGTTTCACTGGAGCGGATCGTGCTTTTTGTGTGCGCGCGTTTTATCAAAATAATGATTCGGCAACCATTGCGCGGCGTAAATATCGAGAATACCACAATTTACACAATTTTACAAAGTGTCCAACAGCTCAAACGATTAAGAACTGGGTTGATAAGTTCGAAGAGACTGGTTCGACGTTAGATAAACAGCGGTGGGGTCGACCAAGGACAACTCGTATTGAAGAAAACACCAACATTGTGGCACAGTCTGTTCGCCAAAATCCTACCCAGTCTACTCGTAAGCGTTCCAGTGCACTAAACGTACCCAGAACATCTTTACAGCTGATTTTAAGGAAAGATTTACGTCTGCACGCTTACAAAATTCAGTTAGTGCAGGAATTAAAAGATAATGACGCTATTCAGAGACTAAACTTTGCGAATGAAATGTTGAATCGATTTTCTTCGCTCAATAATGTGTTGTTCTCGGACGAGGCTCACTTCCATTTAAACGGGCATGTAAATAAACAAAATTGCCGTTATTGGAGCCCCGAAAATCCAAGGCGTAAGCATCAGAAGCCCTTACACAGCCCTAAAGTTACAGTTTGGGCTGCTATGTCAGCGCATGGCATCGTAGGCCCTTATTTTTTTGAGGACGACAGAGGTCGCGCATTAACTGTTACTTCGGCGCGGTATGTAGCAATGATAGAAGAGTTTTTGACACCAGCGTTGCAGAATTTTCCAGGCTATAATACGCAGCCCTGGTTTCAACAGGACGGAGCAACTGCCCACACCTCCAACACTTCTATGCCCGTCGTCTGTCAACTTTTACCCAGCAAAGTAATTTCTCGAAGAGGAGACATTTCCTGGCCACCACGTAGTCCAGATTTGACCCCAGTGGACTTCTTTTTATGGGGCTACCTCAAGAGTAAAGTGTACGACACCACTCCGCGATCAGTTTATGTCCTGAAAGAAAATATCCGAAGAGAAATGGCAAGCATTACAGTGTTGACTTGCCGCGCAGTCATCGACAATTTTAGACGTCGTTTATATGAGTGCCGTGATCGTAATGGATTGCATTTAGACGATGTGATTTTTAAAACAAAATTCCCATTCAATAAAGATGATAAAATATAATAATTCTTCATAATGTAACTAGTTTGGTTTTATTCCTTTTTTTCCAGCTCAAAGGACTTATGGGCCACCCTGTATAAGCTCTCCTGAAATAATATGGAACAATTTTACTGGACAGTACGTCAATGATGGCAATTTTATTTGGTTTCTAGACTTTTATTAAAAAGTTGGAAGAATTAATAGAAAGTAAGTTGCGAGAAAAGAAATAAATTACAAGGTAGCTGTTAACTAAGCGGCAGTACAGTAATGAGCTGCAAAAGAATATAATTCCAAACAAAACTTCTAGCGAAATTTAATACAGTTTCCGGGGAACAATCAATAGTTCAGACAAAGTTTTCAACCAAGCAGCGCAATGCGCAGGACCCAGCAGGGCATCCAATACTGTAGGGATGGTTGGGATACTAGAATGTCCCTAGTTACCTCACACAAGTATTGTGATCGTGAAAAAAGTCAGAATTGAAAATAACTAACAAGCTTCCTTAACACGTATTTCGTATTGTATCTGTGGGGGTTGCAATATGTAGTAAATACAGTTACATGTTTAAAATCAATAATCACTACCGTCTCTCTCTGGTACTTTGAATTTCGAAACATTCTAAGCGACGTTTTGTCGATTACGTGAATATGTAACTTTGGCCTCATTTAAGCGACTTCGTACCTCATACATTTTCGGATATACCAATGATGATGATCGGATTTGAAACATCCTATATATTGACGACAATGGATATTTTGGGCTCACACCAGGAGAAATAAGCACCATTGAATACATGTTTTCGAATAGATGCAAGTATCTTTTATACTTGGCATCCAGATGATATACCAAAATGGCGTCAAGTAGCTTGATACTGTAATTTCTACGCAATTCTGGATTCTGAATATGCGGCATGTCCTTGTACCTTGACATAATACCGTAAAGTGGAATCAGTATAGGTGAAAAACAATATTGCTGATTTCGGAAAATTGAAATTACGGACTTTCATATGCTATGATATCTTCACTATTCGCTGGCCAGGAACCCTAACAGCTGTTGATGTTGCTGTTAGGGTTCTATTATGCGAAATGTCTGATATTGTAACTAACAGGTGGGTAACACGAGCCTGAACACACATTTCTCAACAACAAAACGTCTTTCACTGATACCAAAGATGCCACTTTAACAACCCTCTACCACCTATAACCCATAGTCACCAATTTTTAACTCATACAAAAGAGTTTAAACAACCGATCACGCGCTTCCGAAATGAGAGAGAAATGAGAAAAAGCTTAAACATTTTCTTGTCTTTTTCTACGCTAGCTATCCCGCCGCTGGACTGATCTTCAAAAACTCCAAATCTTTTTGGTCCTTGGTATATTAGTAGCCTTGTGTCATCATTTCATTAGAAAACATAGACACCCACGGCAATGAGTAACGTGGCTTTCCGTGATGTGCATGTCACGAAACATCCATGGAAGTGGAACGTCAACCGCAATAAGTATGCTTAAAACAATTCCATGGAATTTGAAAGTGTTGATTAAAGGTTATTTAAGACAAGCGGATTCCAAGCAGTGTTCTTTTAGGGATTGTAAAGAAGCCCAGTATAGCGATTTTTTATTGGAACTTGTGGCATTATTTAGAAATTACCATCTTATTCTGTGACCCCTGTATAATTATAGAGATATTTCTATATTGTATTACATCTAAGTTTAATTCCATTGAAAGATTATTCGACATGGAGATGTCAAAACCTGTTTTTGGGTGACATTTATGGGGGTGCAACCTACAAAGAAAAAACTAGACAAAGCCATGTTGGAATTCATAAAAATTTAGGTTTCTAAAGCTACTCAAAACTGGTAGCTAGACCAGAATATATAAACTGATTAGGAGCTACATAATGAAGCTATTAAAGTCGTGAATATGTTCACTTAAAATGCCTAAATTATTGGTTTCGTTTGCCCGCATCCAGCCTTGAGAGAAAGCGCTGCTAGGGCGATAATCTAACTCATATTAGTCTCAGCTTTGACGAAACTCGACCCTACGTCATCGGATTTGAATATAAATGGTACCCGGGTAAAGCTGGTAAAGGGCGGAATACAGAACACCAATGACGGATCGTGTTATTAACTTCCTTGATTATTTAATAATATTAATAATAATAATAAAATATATTATCCATCTGACATGAAAATGCATGTATTATATTTGTCAAAAAATAAATACTTACAAGCTAATAAAATCACCGATGGCGTAATAACATTTATCAACTACATAGTCCTTTAAACGATTCTCAAAGCAGTTGATAGACTGGCTGCACTTAATTTCTTGGAGACGCTTATTATAAATTGTAGGTCCCAACATATTTGGCGACTTTTTTTCAAAATTATATTTGGCGAAAGGTATATGTATATAGGTTTGTTAGTACAGCCTGTTTGCTGACAATCAGCAAACTGATAGTCGGTGACAAGTCATGACGTAGTTTATTCAGTTCGCTGTCACTGACACATCACTGACTGTATAGATTGCGTACATGAGAACTTTACTAGTTGGCTGAGGGAGCTTTGACCGATTACCGACAACTGATCCACTGTTCGTACAGAATCTGTGCTGTACTGAGATAGACTATTTTGGAAAAGTTCGGGTATTTTGATTTTCTGTAAACCAGAATGGTCTAGGATTGCCCGGAAGTGCGTGAATTTTCCTCTAGAGGGGATGACACTTGCTATAAAAAATAACAGCATCAAAAGATGCTAAGTAGATTTACTGAGTAATACCCATTCAATTCTCAATTAAAAAGTATGGACATAAATTCGAAGGAATGTGATTCCACACATTGAATGACAAGTTGATGAAGCAAAAAGCAAGAATTCTAAATAAACGACTGCGATGATTATGCATAAAAAATGCACAAGGTATTATAAATGTGTTATTATAAAACTAGGGTAGTAGAGTTTTTGTTCCATGTTCCCTAACAGTTGTCGCCCAGCCTTGAAGTGTACGCACAAACAGTATATTCTAGCTCCAGTCGAACCCAAAGCTGAACGAAAAAAAAGGCTAATTTTGGAGATTTCATGATACCGCTATTTTCAAGAGGACCGGAGTGGCCGACTGTCTTTGGAAATGGCGGACTGCCAGGTTGTCAAACCCGAGCATTCTCGTATACTCGTATATTCTACTACAAATATCTTCCTTATATGTGCAGAGTCTCACTGGAAGAAAGAAATAAAAATATTGCAAAGACTTAATAATAAAAGTTTAATATACACTAAAAAGCTAACAGCTGAGCATAGCTACAACTACAAAGATCTGCTCACATAGCTACGAGTTTCACACAGTTCCAACGTGGACAAAAAGCAATGAGACTACGAAAATACAAAAACTCATCAGAGTAAAATCATAATTCAAGTCGCGTTTTTACCCTAAAGACATACTACAAGCAGAAATATGTATAAATACAAATATCTGAGATGGCAAGGTTGATCAACATGACAACTAGCAGCATAGATAGGAACAAACTAATCGCGTATTTCTGCATTTTGTGACTATAATCAAAATTTTGTAAAAATTAGTGTTCACTAGGAAATAGTATTAATTATTATGGTTCTTGGAAGTTTTGTCCTCTAATGTTCTAATCTAAAGGATTGCATTTCTGCCCTTGCATGGCCAATAAACAAAATTTTTAGCACGAATCAGTTTGATAAATCAAACTGATTTGAGATTGCATCAAATATGAATACATATATTTTGAAACGCGTATTGAAAACAGATTAGACCTTATAGTCATATAAAAAAAATTAAAGTGGGGACAACTTATCTTATCTGAATATACCTGTATGTATAATTAACTTCACAGCGCAACAATACAGTTCCTCTTTTGAGTGCCATCACTATTCTCTGCCACATCACTTAGCTCTGATGGAGGAATTTTGAGGTGATAATTATCATCACCATCAGCAGTGTGCTCCGCTACAAAATTATCACGCTCGTATGAAATCCACTGGCTATCTGATGCTTCTTAAAGTGGTAGAGTTTCCTACATTTTTTGCTCCAAACGCCCATTGCAGTGCTCTACTAGAATGCTATGTGAAGAATGTTTTCTGTTATAGTTTAGTTGTCTGGATGATAACTGGCCAAGTTCTTGGAATGAAATTTAGAGGTTGAGTAACAAAGGGTATGCGAGTATGTGTTTGAAAAACTGGTGACGTTTTTATCACGTACAGATCCCGGATAATCATTGATCATACTCATAATTTTTAAATCTTGGTCGCCTATACATATGTTGTGTCCGGAATGAAAATAATTATAATGAAAAAAAGTTATATCATGGAAATAAACACATATTATCGAGGTATATGAAAACTAGAGTATGGAAGGAATTATTACATACGATAGAAGCTAAGTACAACAGTTATTTTAAGCTAGTTCTGGGTAAACTGTATATATTCAGAAATTAGTAGCTTTACTTAGTGCATCGGTACCTTCCCATAATTGGACCAACCTGTATAGAGTAGCAACCTTTTCTATTAATATATGATTGCGGAGCATCCTCTGTGTTGCAATCTTTATATGGGCTTTGTCAATGATACCAACGATTCCAGGAAATCTATATTTTATTTTATAACTGCTTGCAGGGTACTCACGATAAACTGAACCTATCAGCTACATGACTGAAGATAGCTGTTTGATATCCAGCGAAACATAAAAATATTCAGATTTCTTTATACGGAAGTAAGCTATCCATATGGTACTGCCTGATATTTAAAATGGTTACTACCACTGAATTTCACTGAATTTTGTCTGCGATTGTATTGCTCACTCGAAAATGTTACAAAAACTAGTTGCTGTTGAAATTGTGGCACCTATTCCTTCACAAAATTCAGGTTTTTAGGTTTCTTTCTCGGAGTATTCGCTTCTTGGTTTATCGCTCATAGTTTTTTTCAATCCGAAGCAGCCGCGCAGGCAAAGCCTAAGCGCCAGGGCAGCGAGGCTGCTATGAAGAGCTTAAAGTAACTTTGTTAATCCGATGTTTGAACTGCCTAAGGTCAATAGAACTGGGCAAAGCCTCAGCATTCCCCTCACAATTTCGATACAGGCGGGTCTATCTGGCAGGCTCATCACGCGGCGGCATCATTGAGGAGAGCTCCGAGGAGCAAGGCTAGCGGTAGAAGAGAGCTAGATCGCCGACGACACCGGTGCGAAAGTGTCCCCAGCCTGTCTGTTAGAGAAGTAATCGAACAGTAAATGCCTTTTGCGACGGAATATTAGTCCTCAAGATAGTTTCTGCACACTCTGACACCTGTCACTGATTGACTAGCATTCTCTGACCTGTCAGAAGGTTCTGTAGGAACAGCGGACTAGCTGCTGGCAAATAGTCAGAAACTGTACGAACAGATAACATCTCTCGGATTCTGATTTTGACAGTCACCGACAAGTTACCGACTACTGTATGAACAAACCAATAGGCGCCTTGTACTGATTCGGTGCAAGTGCTTATTAAATATAAAATTATGTTGGTTCGAGAAGGTGTATATGGGCATCTCGAAAATAACTAGTCAGGGCAAGGTGAGAATACAGTATTTTTTGAACAAACCCCTGCAACTGTGCCTAGAGTCCACACCTCCCATACATCTTAAAACTCTTTTTTGACACATAAAGGCATCTTTGGCATGTGATGAGCAGCCCCATAAGCATAGTCCGTATCTCAATCGAGATTCCACGTGAGCATAATATACAGGTTTTAATTGGGGCTCTGTTAAAACCGTTCTCAAATTTTTCATTACGAATGATTTCCTAAGAATTTTATTTGCGGTCCTAATTTTATGTTTGTGTCCCTGATTTTGAGATTTAAGGGATTGAGCTTTTGCTGTGCATTGTGGAATCTTAAATCCAGAGTCTTATTTATTTGAAAATTGTATAATTGTAATTTAATATTGAATAAAATGGCATCTGGTGACAATTACAATGTTATCTATTCATCTGAAAAGAACTTTTTGACTGCAATCAATGCAATGTAAGCATATAGGCTGGGCTTCTTCTAATATATTCGAATTCACAAAAAATGTGATTTTACATCATTAGTGTCAGTAAAAACTTTACCATTTACCATTCTCCCTACTGAGCGGGGCCGTAGCAAATGCTTGTTCCGGAAGCTATTGTATTCAGTATACAACTTCTTTCCGTTAAAGTGATTGTACACACGTTGAGGAATACCTCAGTACCGATTGCAGGGTGGCGGTACAAGTCCGCCAGCGGGCCACTTTAGATCTATTTAATACCATTGACATGCAAAGAGAAGATTGTAGACAAGCACCAGTCAACCGAAAGCGGTCCGACCCGCTAGCTTCTCCCAGAGTATCTCATAAATGACCGCATGTATTCACGTCTAAGCTATGCAGTTGGTTATCTTCCCCAACAAACAAATTAACGATGATGAGGATGCTTTTCTTGGTGGAGACACAGTGTCTGATTAACCATCTTAGCTTTCCAAATTACGAAGTGCACTCCAATCTGAGAAAGAATGGGGGAGTTGTGGCTTCTGTCCTCAGCAGTCTTTCCTGCTCCAGAGATGTTTCTTTGGAATCAGACCGGAAGGACATACTGTGGGCAACTCCAAAACATGCCCAAAATTTATTTGCTGCCTTTATCGCTCTCCCTTGGACCGTAACTGGGATGATCTTCTCAGCTGGTGATTACTTCTGCCCTTGCGGCTCGTCGCATGCCAGCAGCCTTCTGGATCCCTTTCTGACCACGCATTCTGTCCCTTACAGCACTGCTGTCCTGTCCCCTCGTGGTAACTCAGACCACGGTGCTGTGGAGATTAGGTCTCGGTCAGAAACCGCTGGGACCGCAAAATTTGGCATTACGGACATGCTGACTGGGAGAGACCCAGAGATGTCTTCTGTACCCTTCCTTGGAGAGATATTTGTTTCGCTGACGCAGATGCATCGGCTATCTGTTCTTCGATAATCGAAATTATCCTCATCAAGGTCGAGAAATACATCCCTCCTACAGTGAAAGTGCCTAAACCAGTGTCCAACGGCTGGTTCAACAAATCGTGTGACACTGCACACCAGCAGGAGACCAGGGCACACAGAACCTTCTTACAAAACTCCATTGTAGAGAACAGACAAGACGATGTCGAGTCTAGAAACAAATATAGCGAAACGGTCCGCAATGCCAAAGACCAGCACGATATAAGAGTTAGGCACCGGGTAATGTCGCAGCGCGGTCTCTCTGGACGCTGGCCAAGCAGATTGAAAGGAACTTCTCACACAGTAGCCTTCCACCACTTACGTGTCAGGATGGAACAATTGTAACCGACTTCAGAGGCCAAGGCGGAAGTGCTTGCCAGGATATTTGCTGCCAACTCCACCACGCACGTCCTCCCTCCCGCACGTGCACGAAATTAAGATTCAGGCATAAGACCGTAAGACGGGTGCTCCTGTCCCTCGACATCAACAAAACTTCTGGTAATGTCTTGATTCCTGCCATTGTACTGAATAAGTTTGCAGCGGAGCTTGCTCTGGTTCTTTCGCGTCTCTTCCAGATATCTTACGAATCCGGCACCTTCCCAGAAAACTGGAAATTTGATCATGTCCAACCCATCCCAAAAAAAGGATTTAAGACCAACCTTTACAACTACAGTCGTATAGCTCTGCTTTCTGTTATAAGTAAGGTGATGAAGAGGTAAATCGCGAGCTTCTGGACTACCTCGAACGTCACGGCTTTATTAGCGATAGGCAGTATGGTTTCCAGCACAAGCGATCCACAGGTGACCTCCTAGCCTGCGTTTCGCAATTGTGGAGTAAACTCATCTAGTCTTATGGTAAGGTTCAAGTCGTTTCTCTTGATATCATTCTTATGCAAGCTTCCATCGTATGGTCTCCCAGAAATTCTTTGCAGATGGGTTCTCCTCTTCATCCCACAACGCCAACGCGGGTGTTCCCCAGGGATATGTCTTAGCTCCAACACTGTTCCTCTTACATATCAACGACCTGGTTTCCTGTACGATCAATCCAATCTGCAGCTTCGCTGATGACAGTACTCCACATGCAGGAACTTAGTGACAAGCCGTTGCCTGATCAGACAACCGGAGCCTGATTACAAATGAGTTTCGACCGTTGAAATTGATTTGGATGGCGGCTCGTGCCGATATACTTGATTTGCCCTGATACTTTTGACAATAACACGATAATATGAATATAGAAAATCTATATAATCAAATGTCAAAATTATCACAGCGAATAAAATGTATCATCACAAGTCAGCGTCGAAATTAATTACAACGGTTGAAACTCATTTAGAATCAAGCTCCTGGAGGTTATTACCGCATAGGGACTCAACAATCTCGTACAGTTTGATGCTCCCAAAACACAGTACTTTACCTTGACGAACAAACAGCATCCTAACGCTCATCTGGTTTCGATGGATGGTCGAGTTATGCCAAAGAGCCGTTCAATTCGGCTGGTCGGAGTCCAGATCACCGAGGACTTGGTCCGACACACACATCTCGTCAATAGCGACATCTACTGGCAAAAAGCTAAGCTATTTGTTTAGGGCTAGGAAGCACTTTTCTCCGCATGATATTCTCACTCTATACAAGGCCCAGATAAGGCCTAGCCTCGAGCATTGATCACACGTTTGGGGTGCTGCCGCCCCGACTACATATTTATGCTCGATCCTGTGGAGAGGAGGGCTGTCCGACTGATCGATGAATCTTTTCTAACAGGCAGTCTCGGGACCCTTTCGCATCGGCGGGCCGTCGGCGACCTAGCTCTCTTCCACCGCTACAGCAGAGCTTTGTTCCATGATACCTCCGCGCAATGTGCCTGCCAGACAGACCCGCCTGACTTTGGCCTCCCATCCTAACCCTGTCGTACATCCAGAACTGGCTGATACGACCGCTTCTTTTTCCCGAGGGTGTCGATTGTTGATATTTTTTTGGACGCGGAGATATAGCATCAGCTTGGCTATTCTCTGGAAGAATATGTTAAACAATGACTGTAACCTATACGTTTTTGCCCTAAAATGGCCACAATAATTATATGTCGCAAGGACTAAACTAACTAGTTTATTTGGCCTTTCATAACATTTGGTTAATTGAAACTGTTCATAGGTCACTGTTTGTCGGCAGTGATGTTCAGATCGTTCTGTGGTAAACCGAAATTCGTTGAATTATTTCACGAATGTTGACGCATGACCGGAATTATCATGCGTGGACGTGATGTACTAGTCTGAGCTTTTCAGAAAATGCACCTCGCGGGAAAACAGTAATGGAAATGATCAGCCGCTACGAGCATTTCAAAAAATGTGAGTGTTGCGGTTTATTGTTTACAAACACAATGTTTTCCATTAGGATTAGTGGAAACGCATCCTACGTGCTGTACATATTTTTTATCAGCCAAATGCCTGAATAGATTTTAACCTCATTTATCGGGTTTTCCTTTTTCGAGTTGGTGAGCTTTTTTAGTTGCGTTTTTCAACATTTATAAAGTGGCTGTAGTTACTTTTGGTTGAATTCTCTAATTCATTTCAATATATTCACACAGAAAATGTTCCAAGTATGTCTATTATGTCTTTGATATCATTTAAAACACTTAATACCCTGTTCATCATAGCATATATCAACTACAAACTTCACAGAAGCTGGCCAAGAGGATATGAACTGATAAGCAAAAGGCCTTATCACTATCTACTATACAGGGTGTCTGCGAATGGTTGGGAAATCTCGAAACTGGAGATACTCCAGACCAAAATATGTGAATTGACACTCTCTGATAGAAGATCTTTCATTACAAACACGCATGAATATGTGGTTTATGGGCGCTCCACCTCATTTTAGTATATTAGTTAGAGAGCACCTAAATAGAGTTCATCTAGACCAGTGGATAGGCCGATCAGGACCTGTATGGTGACCGGCTAGATCACCCGATCTAAATCCCATGGGTTTCTTCTTCTGGGGTGATTTAAAACGACGCGATTACAATCTGCCAGTGGAAACTGTAGATGATCTTCGACAAAGAATTTTCCACCATAGCCAGGAAATGAAAAGTAACATCTAAATGCTTTGGAGAGTGCAGCAAGGATTAGTTCGTCTAGCTCGAGGGTATGTTAGGCAAGGTGGTGCTCATTTTGAACAATTTGGTTATTATGTTAGAAACATATTTTATCATCTTGGTACCAATAATGCATTGGGATTTTTAAAAACAAATATCTCGGAAACTATTAGCTTTAGACACTTCGAACAAGTAACCTTTTTTTGTTGTGGATATACGAAAAAATAAGATTTTTCAGTCAGTTGTTGTATACAGGGTAGCACAAAAAACTTATGATAAGTTATTTACCGAAATAGTGTAGTAAGTGGCACCCTCTAGAAGTTTGGCCATAAAAAAATCTGATATGCTTCTCAAGCAATAAGGAGGAATAGAAAATAAAATTGAAACTTTGACACCCTGTATTTTGGTCTGTAGTATCTCCAGTTCCGAGATTTCCCAACCTTTCGCAGATCAAATTTTGTGGTGTAGACTACAAAAATGGAACTAGGATCTGGCCAAAGGTATGAGATAATTTACACGTTATCAAACTTTCAATCTAACATACTGCTTATGAGTAGCCCATTCAAATATATTTTACCAAGAAAATCTTGACTGGAGAATTGCAGTTTTTAGTAACTGGTATACAATTGCTCATAAAGCAAGGTCTGGATACAAAATAAGGCTGTAAGGTCGATAAGTCAAATAAACAAAGCTGTCAAGACATCTGAAATCATGTTCAACATATCTGCAACTTTTTTGCCTCATATAAACTGGATAACATACATGTAAAATAATACTCGACAAGCGTTTCAGTTGTTGTTTCGAGATATGAATCAAACAGTTATGGGATATGTTTCAGAAGTTACACCAACCAACAGTATTTCATTTTTTGAGTTTAGGTTGCTCACCACAGTTGCCGGACTATATTTGACTGCATGCTAGCGCATTATGCGACAGATTATACCGTTACAAGCGGCGGTGGTGAATTAACCCTTCATGAAACTAATAAACGGAATTGTTTTATTGTGTATTTGATGAAATGCACGAATAACATACATATATACTCGCTACGTTTCCAACTAGAGTGCGTTATATTTGTTCATTTACTTCCTCGAAAGCTGTTTTAACTTGCAGAAATAAAGACATCTAACATATTATAATGACCGTTTTCACTTTTGTAGTGCTCGATTCTGGTTATGGATGGCGCTTTGTGCTGTCTTATTCCAACAAATTTCTAAATCTCGGTACTAAAATTACATTGCTAGACCTGAATCGTATTACCCCTTGAATTTTAAATCGTTGATACCTCCCTCCCCGAGACTGACCATTTTCCTGAACATGAATCCTTGCGACCACCACTCCCGATACCTAAATCGACACAGCCCAAACAATAAGTAATACTTGTATATGTCTTAACAATTCTCTGACGCCTGTGTTTTTGATAAAAACTTTTGAGCGACAAAAATGTTAATGTAATGTACTTGTTGAAATCAACCCCACTTATTATAAATTTTGATGTAGCGCTAAATTTTAAGAAAGGTATTTACACTTTTCATACTTGATTTTGATTCCTAGGTTTTCATTGCGATGCATCAAATAATTATCCACTATGCTAGTACGTATTAAAGTTAACTTTGACCTTTTGGGGTATCAAGCTATCTTAATCATGCCTAATATCTCTTATACATTGTAGACGTAGGCATGACTGATAGTAGAAATTCTGGGACATGACACTGTTTTCCTCTCCTTTGTCCATTGCGCAAGCTATTTGTCTGAAACAAGCTCAGACGTTCCTGTACCTGGATCAACACCTACGAAATAAGTTTTCTAATACATTTTTCGTTAACGTGAACACACACCCATACACACAATCCTACTATTGTTTCTCAGGTGAATTGAACAAGGATCCATGTTATACTGAAGTGTTATTAAAATCGTACTAATAAATAAAATATCAAATTGGATACAATCGCATTTTCAGTATCATCATGCTTTTTTATTCTGTACTAGCACACGAACCAAACGATTTACATTGTAACAAAGCGCATAATCACAGACAGGAGGAATTGTGCACAATTACAATTCCCCGAAAGAAACGCTTAACCTCCTTTCGCATCACCGTTAACGACCCAAAGGAATCTCCCTCCCAACCAGCGCAATTTGAGTGGATTATACCTATAAGCCCCGTTTATCCCTTGCAATTTTCCTAAATTCCTTCGCTTCCCTTTTTCTAATATCGCAGGCCTGGCCATGCAAAATTGGAATTCGATAAATCGCTTATTGTTATTTTCATACTGACTGAGTTGCGTTCGTTGCCGTTTGCAATATGCTCAACTTTCAAAGCAACCCCATAAAATTACGTAAGAATAGAAGTTTGGAAGTTTCTTAGGATTTGCGAAATGTACCCGGATACAATCTCGGCAAATTGTAGAAGGCTGATATTGCGCTGCCATTATCGGAGTTAAAACGAAGTTCTTCCATTTCTGCCACCCATTTATCGAAGTTATTACAGTTTAATCTAGTGTTATCATCAAATAAGTAAACTGCACTGATCTATCAATATATGCGTACAACGTTATTTTGTTTTTAGACATTTCAGGCGGTACAAAGGGTTTCTTAACCCTTCGTTAGGCGCGCGGGCTACGATTGTAGCCCACCGATATTCGAATGGTGATGAAACGCAAAGAAAATATGCAGATGCGAGCGCCCCCGCTAGTAGCTGTTCTATTTGCTTTGCTCCACTTGATCAGTATGATGCGCGTGCTTGAGGCGTATTGTCGTTGTTGTTTTTCGCGCCTAAAATCGGCTGGTCTACAATTGTAGCCCGCGCGCCTAATCACGTAATATTTTCTCGGCTAGGCAAACCTTGGATTTTACTAGTTTTCATTGATTCGAGGTAAGTGTTACTGTTTCAATTGTAAATATGCATACAGTTATTCAATGAATTACAGGGAAATCTATAAAAACAGAATGTCCGACCCGAAAAGAAGGTGTGTACAGACAAGCAGGGATCCTGAAGTATGGATGCAATGGTTCAACGAAATATCAAGTGGGGAGGAAAGCCCACTCGATGAGGAAGACTCGGATGAAAAAGAAGAGGATGTGTGTGTGGAAAGTGACCATCATGAGACAGAGTCTGAACAAGAAATACCGGAGGTAGATCAAGATGAGCCTGATTGGGAAGAAGAAACCGATGAAGGAGAAGCTGATATATTTTACTGGGGAAAAGACAAAGTTACGAAGTGGAAGAAGGGTAGATCCAACACTCAAGTACGTACTCGGTCTCAGAACATAATAAAATTGTTGCCCGGAACAAAAGGTAGTGCGCGAAATGCCAGGAGTGAAACTGATTGCCTAAAACTATTTATAAATGACACGGTGATAAGAATTATAACTATTTCTACCAACATATATATCATGAAAGTCAAAAGTAAGTTTCAACGGTTCAGAGATGCCAGGCAAACTGATGAGAGAGAAATTACAGCTTTCATTGGAATTCTCATTCTGATTGGAACCCTCAGAAGTTCACGGAAAAACCTGAAAAATATTTGGGATAACTCTAAAGGAAGTGGAGTGGAAGCTTGCTATCTAGCGATGAGTGAAAAGAGATTTAGATTTCTGATAAGGTGTTTGCGGTTTGATGACATAAGAACAAGAGATGAAAGAAAGGAAATAGATAAGTTGGCGCCCATTCGAGAACTATTTGAAACATTCTTGGTGAATTTTCAAAACAATTTTATTGCCAGTGAGTACCTCACTGTTGACGAGCAGTTGTTAGCTTTTAGAGGACGCTGTGGATTCAAGCAGTTCATTCCATCAAAGCCGGCCAAATATGGCATCAAGACATTTGCGCTGTGTGATTCAAAGACATCATACACATTCAACTTGGAAACCTACGTTGGAACACAACCAGAGGGTCCATATAAGCTCAGTAATTCCTCCGAAGACATTGTAATCAGATTAGTAAATCCAGTGGCAGGGACCAATCGCAATATCACGGGCGATAACTGGTTTACCAGTTTATCATTGGTGAAAAAACTGTTACAAGAAAAAAAGCTAACCTACATCGGAACTATGCGAAAAAATAAGAGGGAGATCCCTCCACAATTCTTGCCGAATAAGAATCGACCAGAGAAATCGTCCTTGTTTGGTTTTCAGAAGGACTGTACCATGGTATCGTACTGCCCAAAAAAAAATAGATCTGTGATTTTGTTATCGTCCATGCACTTTGATGATGCAATAGATGAGGAAACGGGTGATGACAAAAAACCAGTAATCATAGCCGATTATAATCACACAAAAATTGATGTTGACCTGGTAGACCAGTTATGCCAGAAGTACAATGTTGCAAGAAATACACGTCGTTGGCCAACGGTGGTATTTTACAACTTGATCAACATATCTGGCATAAACGCATTGTGCGTCTATAAGGCAAATCACCCGCCACAAAAAAGAATCGCACGGTCCGACTTTTTACAAAGTTGTGCATGGGATCTGATCCGACCCCAGATAGAATTTCGGTCAACCATCCCGTCACTGCCAGTGGATATGAGGCGACGGGCACGAGCTACCCTAAATGTTAGGGAGGTATCACCTTCCCCCTCTAATCAACCAAAAACCACTGTTGGACGTTGTCATATTTGCCCTAGACAACGTGATAAATCAACACGTAAAATTTGTTCGCAATGTAGAAGGTTTGCATGCAAACAACACATGAGTGATACTTGCACGGCATGCCTGAAGGAATAGAAGTTTGTCATATTGGGGACTCCAGAACATTGCATTTATTATTATTTGATTGATTTGGATTTTGTGTTAGGTTAAGTATGTTGTATTTTTTCTCTAAATAATAAGTTGTGGTTCCACAGTTGTATATTTCATTTGCAAAAGACAATGAATACGAGCTGCTTCGAAAATACATAAGAAATATTCATAATTGGTATTTTATGCACATGCTAAAACATATTTGTACATGAAAGCAAGGAAATCACATTTTAGCGATTAAGTAATATCATAGTGAATATATCTTATGAAAAAAGCGGCATATAAAAGGCATAAACAAATTTTATATGGAATAAAAGTTGGGCTACAATTGTAGCCCGCGCGCCCAAATACGTTATAAACAGCCGCGCGCCTAACCGAGGGTTAATCCGATTGTCTTCACTGTGCCCTTTCTGGTTGAGAAAAGGTAGGCAATGTTGCTTGCAATCGGCCACGGAAAGTTGACGTTTGCCGAAGACGCTTAAGGATGTTGTGATATACTCTAATACCTGCGAACTAAGTACCATAATATATATATATATATATATATATATATAAAAGCCCCGTTTCACGGTTTGACTATTCGTCGTTATTCGTCAGAGCGGTCCGGTGGACCTTTGATCTTAGTTAAAAGTCTCCTCGGTCTTGCAGTCTGTCAGGTCTGGCTATCCAGATACCAAACATGTTTAAGGGGAAAAGAAGAAGGAAAGAAAGGAACGAAGAAATAGAGCAAAGGAAAGAAGTAAATCATTTGCGATAGCTTAAGTATTATTGCTTTGACTACTCAAATTATTTTGTAACTCCAAATAATAATTTTGATCGGTTTTGTATACTGAAATAATTTTGGATGGTCTGAATTTACAATTTAATTTTGATCACAGTGCGAGGCGCGGCCTGGAATGTTTGTGAACTTGCTCGACTGTGTAGTCTACTGAATCACGCAACAGAGGGTTGCTGTGCGATTCCGCTTGATTATAACGCCGCTGCGCCTGTTGATTTACATATTCCCTTAGATATTAAATATCAAGATCTCTTTGAATGGTCTCATATGACACGTACCAAGGGGCGTTAGTAATTGTGCGTAGGGTTCTGTTTTGCAGGACTTGCAGTCTCTGCATGTGCGTCTTGGCAAGAAAACCAAGCCGCGCATCCGTAGGTGATTGCGGGTCTTATGACCATTTTATACAACTGAATCTTGTTGATCAAACTTAATTTTGAATTTCTGCACAACAAAGGATAAAGCTGCCGAAAGGTCATTTGGAATTTCGTTTCCAAAATATCAGTATGTTTTTGCCAGGTCAACCCCTTGTCAATGATGACTCCAAGATACCTGACAGATTGCTCCCATGGTATACGAGTTCCATTCACTGATATCTCTGAGGGGGCACCGCAACGTTTAGATTGCCTCGAAGAATTAATTTTGATCAACCACCGATCAGCCCACTTCAATACTCCCTCCACCGCACTCTGCAGCCTGTCGTGAACCATGTTACCAGAACATGACTGGGCTAGCAATGCAGTGTCGTCACCATAGAGATAGACTTCACAGTTGCTGGGGCAAGGGACGTCATGTATATAAAGTGAATAAAGGATTGGTCCTGAGACCGAACCCTGAGGAACACCAGCTCTTACGGGCCGTGTTGTTGACAACAAATTGTTAATTTTGATCCAAAACTTCCTTCCTTCTAGAGAAGATTTCAACAGTTTTGGTAGTCAAAATGGAAAACCCTTTTGGATGAGCTTATACAAGAGGCACCATGTGCCACACCTTGTCAAATGCCTTTGATACATCCAGTACTTTTGTTCAGGGTGAACCCCCTGGTTACATGCTTCCCCGATCTAACTGCCTATAGCTCCGTTCTATGCTCAGACCGAAAGCCGAATTGACTTATCGTCACCTTTTCAGCGAGCTTAGAAGGAGCTGACAGCAGACTAATCGGAAGGTAATCCTGGGGAATATCGAATCTGCCTTCGTTTTGGGATGATGACTTCAGCGACCTTCCACGCCTTAGGAAAGTAATGAGTTCTGAGCATTGCATTAATTATTGCCACCAGATAAGCCTTAAGCGAAAGCAACCGCAGTGCTTTGTTGGTGATTTGATCCCCTCCAGGGGCTTTACGCACCTTTAGGTCCCTAATGTGGCCTTGGAGCTCTGCTGGTGTGCAAAACGGAATCTCAGAGGATTCCGTTGATGTGCTATGCTGAGATTCATCTGAAGAGTCTTCCGTAGAAGAATGTTCTGAAAGGAGTCACCGATGTTAGCACCGATGTCGGTACCGCCATTCGCTTTGAAGTATCTCCTGGCAGATCTTACAATTTGTCATTCCTGGTCAAGGTCATTGTCCAGATCATAATTGGGAGAGAACTGCCATTCCATGACGTCAGCAAAAACCTCCACTTTATCCTCAGTCCTGAAAACTATGCCACCAGGACCATGAATATGTGGTAGTTGTTGTTGCCTTCCATTTCTGATCGATTTTGCCACTTTCCAGAGAGGAATACTTGATTCAAGCATCCCCGCCAGAAAGCCGCTCCACTGCTCATTGCGGAATTCATGCAGTGCATTTGTCACTTCATGGACGAGATTCGTCGCTCCACGAATGTCATCAGGATGACAAGGCCTTTTTGCTTGGTTAATCGCAGCCCTCTTTTCAGAAATTTTCCGACGAATGTCAGCAGGGAGAATTCACGTTTTGACGTCTACTGAGGTGAACAGCTGTCAGCAAGTGACATCTTGAATCCGGTGTAAATCTAGTAAAACTTACTTGTAGCGTTTGTTTTTTGTATGCAACTGAACTTTTCTAAATAAAAGATAGAATATCAAGCACAAAATGAATATGTAGCGTAGGGTTCTGTCTACCTGGCGTTGACGGATCCATCAGAATTATGTCATTTGTCGATATGGGTTTTTTGAAATATTACTAGATAATCAGCTGTTATTGTACCGTAATGGCTACGCGTGTAGTAGTGTTTTGATTGCCGAATCCTAACTTAGAATTTCTCATCGATACAACACTGAGAAATGCAAGGCATCAGAGACAAACCAAAATTTTTCATGGAACTTGAGCTTTGGGTATTATCTTCTTAATTATGCATCTAAAAGTTCTTAGGAAAGGTCTACACTTTTTCGTAATGAGCAGTAATTTTGCACCTAACTTTTTTCGGAAACAAAATTTAAAACTACAACAGGCCCCAGATAATATATTTTGTGAAACAAATCATATCTATTCAATAAATATAGTGAAAATGACATAATAGAAGTCACTGTCAGATAATGTTCAACCAGACGTTTGCGTTTTGTCAACGATCTGTTCAGATCACTGCCAACATATACACCTATTTATAAAAACGAATGGAGTTTAAGCAAGGTGTCATACTGTTTCCAATACCAGATACTTCGCCATCGCTGCTCGCTAAGGAGATAATTGTTCGCATTTTTCACCATTCAAAATCTGGGAGGTTAGGAACAAAAGGTCACATTTACTTACATATTCAGCTAATTAATTTTTCTTAGACTCAAAACGTTGAATCCTATCTACGTATATATATACAAAATTTGTTTCAAGGGAAAATCGAGTGAAGCGGACGTGTTTGCTTTCTGTCTCTGTAAAGACGATCAACCGCAGACACCGCTGTTTCGTGCTCATTAGCAAGTCATCAGTGCGGAATAGGCCTTAGTCGGTAGACAGCTGAACAGAAAGCGAACAAATGGTATGATCGTGTCAATTTATGCATATTTGAACAGAAAGTCATTGTTGGTCTGGTTTGTGAACACTTTATAGATATTACCATTGTTAGGTAGACTTTTCGCCTAACCCCACGTAGGAATATCGACTTGAACAGGGAACAAAAAGTTACATTTTCATTGATTCGCAGTAATACTTTAATATCAAAAGGTTTCATCTCCTTAGTGGATCGTAGGGCCCCTCAAATCGATTACCGGGCGCGATATGGCAGAGGTCTGAGGGAGGAACGTAGACCCTAGTTTTTCAAATTATATATATTTTTTTATTTTTATTTGTTTTATTATAACTTTATCGACTGTACCTACATACTGTTTGGACGGTTCTGAATATATCTTGACGTGGATTATGAAATTTTGAATGAACTGTGTTCCTGACTTTTAAAACCGTGTGCGCATTGCAACAAAAAATCAGTATTTTTAAATGTATTTTCATCTGTTTGAACTTTGAAATGCAACTCATGATCCCACTGACAGAGTTCGAAGAAAATGTACAACGCTGCCAAGTCTTCGAATGTTACAATCATATGGACTGAATTCTGATTTTTTTTTAAACTATTTCAATCGCAGTGCGTGATGTGGCAGAGATGTGAAATAATTCGGCTTTAACATGTGTTCATACCACACTAAATTTGCTAAATATTTTGACGTAAAAATTGTAAGAACAGCCAGTGGCGGACATAGACGACGGGGGAGACGGCCAAGGCAATTTTTCAATATTGCTGTATGTTACTAGACCTGAATCGTGAGACTTGCAACATACCCCCCTCAATGGATTATATAAATGTATTTTGGTTTCTTGTAGGAAACGCTGAAATCACTGTCAGCCGTGATGTCACGTCATACAAACTGTAAACAAAGAAGTGTCATCCGGGTGAGCTAACGTTGATGTTAAATCGGATGTTTCTAAAAAACTCGTAATCAACGTAAAAAGTTACCGTTTCCTTGTTTTACTGAAAGAAACCAATCATGGACGATGGATCGCAACAGCAGAAACGATAAATTTGCCAAAAATTGACAGTTTGATAGTTGGTAATTTCTTTGCCATCAACCCAGAATTCTGTTCTGCAGAGATGAGGAACATCAATACTTATATGCAAGTACAGTGCATCTGATATAATGGCAGACATATAAAGAAAGAATAATAACTTACACATCCTCCTTTTCAGAAGTCCTACAAAGCTAAGCTCATGGTTCATAAACTCTGCATAATTTTATCTAATATTGTATTTCTTCTAACACGTCTGCGTCTCACGAACGGTGATGATGCTGTAGGTTACGACCAACATGAGCGAGACGATAAAATCTGCACAGTAAAATGTAAAATATATCCCGAACATAAGGTATGCTCCAAGCAATTCAGTGTTGCGAATATTTATTTCCCTGGGCACTTTAATCCACAGCTTTCCTGAGGGCCTTATCGTGTTTTTACAATCTCGGACGATCCAATAGCGATAATTACTATATTTTTAATATAATCTAGTATAAGTCATGTTTATTTGTTTAAACGTTTGAAGGGTTATACTGCTGTCAGCTGCTGTTACCAAATGGTATGACGTCAGAGCACATCAATATACAGGTACAGACAAATCCGCGATTTACATACAAGATCTCTGACCACAACATCGAAGCAGTTTCCAGCCACACTGATCTGGGCGTTGTAGTCAACGATCGTCTTTCCTGGTCAGAGCATATTCACCACGCTACATCAAAAGCCAAGAAACTTCTATACATGCTGGAGAGGTATTTCAAAGGATCCGATGTCAACACTTGCGCCTACATTTACAAGGCATTCGTGAGGCCAATTCTTGAATTCGCTGGCCCGGTATAGGACACTGTGCTTCTGCGCGATAGAAATCTCGTCGAATCAGTACAGCGTCGGGCTACTCGTATCCCTTTTGGAGCACGAAGACCAAGCTTTGAAGTTGAGTCATTAATTTTCAGATAATGATTGTAGAAGGAAGATAAACCAAAATATGTGAGTAAAAATAAAAAAAAAATTAAAAAAAAAATTTTACCTTGTTTTATAAAGTATCCTCCCGACAAGTATTTCAGTGCGGACCTGTATTTGATCGTGAGGTCCCCTGTGAGGTCTTAAGTCACCTGATTCACGAGCCCGTTGTACTACATTAACAAAGGCACGAGGGGTTGGTTGCACTCGATTGGGAAACCGATCCGCATATCTGCCATTTTTTATTTCGTTTGAGCCACGCAACAGACACTATTCACACGCGTTACCGACTGACGACACTGACTGTATGTATAACTGAACTGAATAAAACAATTGCAAAAACATCGTTCCAAATTCTTTCGCTTTTTTGTTTCCGATGCGATGAACCGATAAGGCGGATTATATCCGTTGTTGCCAAACACGAGCACATGATATTATTATTGAGACAGGGCGGTACTCAAACTTCCAAAGGGCTATAACTTTGTTACTTTAATTTTACCAGAAAAATGGTAAAGGAAAAAAACATTTCTTTTGATCAGATCTACTCACTGTTAGAATAAATGGCTCAACTTCGAAGTCACCCTGTATGTACCAAGCCTAGCGGACAGCGTATTCGACAGTCTAGGTAAATATTTTTAAATTAAAGCATTTTTTGACTAATAGAGAAAATATTAACTAAGTAGGACAATGCTTTCTAGCCTCTGCATTTAACACATTTTTGACAACCGACGTTTTGCGTCTCCAAAAATATGGAAATGGAACCAGAAAGGCTGAAAGGAAATTTAATGTATTTATAATGCCATCCGAAATATGCTGAGCATCTAAGGGCAAGTAATTCTATATCTAATTATACATATTTAGAATTTTTTTGTTTTCAGAATATAGTTTTTTTACTAATTTCCTCCGCAAACTCTTCTGATAACCCAATTTGAAAAAGTATTTTCTACATGTCCCGGAGCACGCATTCCTAGATAAAATTACCGAAAAGTACCAGAAACTGAACAAAAAGCAGTTCATGCATGATACATTGGAGAGTAGCGAAAATAATTTGTTAAGTAGTTTCGTGAGAGAATGAGATATAGAATAATCAGAAAGTCACGAAAGAAAAGAAAATGATGCTATAAACAATTTATCAGCTCATTCAATGCTTGGTTGATACACAATATCAGTTTATATAAAAGGTGTTACAATAACAGTGAATATGTCTTCATTTTCGGGTTTAATACTCCTTAGCTTTTATGTCTACCTATGATTCGAGCTCTTATTAAGTTGCTTTGCCCATTCATCCTAAGCTTTTCAACGTCTTTCACATGCTAACACTAATTTCTTCATTATTTGCATAGCTGAGATTGGAAGTTTGTATCATGTTTTATGGATTCAAACAACATTCACTTTTGATCCAGATACGCAAAAGATAAGCCAAAAATTATGTATTGACGATGGAATTTGAAACTGGCGATTTAGAGATGTTAAACCTAGCGTGTTTTAAACAGTTTTGCTCTGAAGGTGCTGATGGAGGGGGGCAAGTGGATGTTGCTTACGTTGACTTTTCAAAACCTTTTGATAAGCTAGATCACATTATTTTGTTAAAGAAATTAGCTACGCGAGGGTTGACCCATCAATTCTTGAATTTGTTCAAGTCTTATCTTACAAACGGATGCTTGAAACCTCCACTCAGATTATACCTTTTTTCCGGCGTACCTCAAGGGTCTGCTCTTGGCTCTTTGCTTCTCCAAATTTTCATTAATAACGTCGTTGCAGATGACTTGAAGATTTTTTGTAAAATTGAAACCATGGACGACTGTAATGTATTGCAAAACGACTTGAGCACCTAAATAAGTGGCTTCACCGTAACAAGCTGTACCTTAATGCTCATAAATGCTACACTATGTCTATTACGCGCAAACTTGTTCCAATGAGATTCGTATATAACACTGATAATTCGCAACTTAACATGTGTTAAGAGTTTCATCACTTAGGTATATTCTTTGATACCAAACTTGTTTCGCATATTGATGCTGTTGTTAGCCAGGCCTATAAAAGTTTGGGCCTCACCATCAGGAATTGTAGGAATTTCAATAATGTGTATCCAAAATTCAATACTGTTCTATAATATGGTATCCTGTTCATGAAGTTCACTCGAATAAAACTGAACGTATTCAGAGGCGGTTTGTGAGATATTTGTAGCACAAGGAAGATAGTACGTATCCAGAAGTTGACTTCAGGCATGATGTATTACTTAGCAGATATAACCTATGTAACTTGGAGAAGCGCAGAAACTACGCTGCTTGTGTGTTTTTATATAAAATGCTTAATAATGGCATAGATTGTGAATATCTACTCGGTAAGATTCTTATTCATGTACCAAATGCTACGACGCGAACCATTTCCAAATACTTTTACTTAAACGTAGCTAGAACCAAAGCGTTGCTTTCCTCTCCGATATATACTAAGTGACATATAAATCCGAACACCCAGTTTAAATGGTTTTATTTTAATAAAATTTTGTATAAGTACTTAATGAAGCATAATAAGTAAATGATAAACATTTCAAAATGATTGCACTGCTTTAAAGCCCTTTGACCTTTAATAATGTGTGGATGCACCCTGATGTGCTACGCATTCTCCAACGCGCTTAGGCATGCTTCTGATCAGGTGGTCAATGTCCTCCTGTGGTATCTCATTCCAGGCAACCACCAACTCCTCTCGAAGTGATTCTAGAGTCTGAGGAGGTCTATGCAAATTGAGCAATCTCCTACCCATCATATCCCACACGTGCTCAATTGGGGATAAGTCGGGAGATCTTGGTGGCCATGGTAACAATGTGACATCATTATGTTGAAAGAAGTCGATTGTGACTCTTGCAACATGTGGTCGGGCATTATCTTGTTGGAAAGTTGGATCTGCCAGGGTGTCAAGATAGGGTAAAAGATGGGGTTCTAGAACTTCGTGGATATAACGCTGCGCGTTCATGTTACGTCTGATGAAGATTAAAGGTGAAGCGAGAGTAGTCGCTCATCGACTATGGAGTCAGGGCAGCTGGGCTTTCTTGAATCCTTGGACTCAAGGCGATTCTCAACTTCGCTAAAAGGGCGAGGCTTGTGATCTAAGGATTGTAGAGGTGCATAAGGGCCCGCTTAAGCGGCCTATGCACTGGCTCCTTATGGTGACCGGAATGCCTCTAATTTCAAGATTCATTCATTCTCATTCATTCTGTCTCCAGCACACTCATCTTCATTTCGAGAGCATTCGCACAAAACTTCTGATAAATGAATACGGTCCCAAAGGTGCACGTAGGCTACTCTGCGACACAAACAGATAATTATTAAATTCAGCCCTGCTACCAGCTAGAGCAGAATACACAGAGGTAATATACACGCCAAAGTATAGTTTACGTTTAAATATTTACAATGCCGAAGCACATCCGGCAACTTCACCTTGCGGCAACCGCTTGCCACGCGTGCCTTTGTACACACACGGCAGGCATTCAGTTATATTAAATAAGTCATTTCACCGTCAGATGGCCGTGCGGCATATGCAGGTACCTCAGTGCCTCAGTGCTGAGGGAGAATAGTAATTAAATACTTCACATATAGTCTGGTGCAGCCAAATGCAAAGCTTTTCGTGTCGATCGTCCTTAAAACTCAAGTAGCGGAATAATTTTAATAATGACTAGAAGACGTGCAAACCAATTTGGGATTGTGAAAGATCAGATCTTGAAACTGACAATTCTCTCTTGATATTAAACTAAGTTGAGGCTCCGCACGGGTATTATGTAAAAAACCTATAAAAAATACTTATAAAAGTTCATCTTGCAGACTAGGTAGTTCTTAGAGTGCAAACAGTCATTCCACGTTTGCTCACAAGCATCGTTGTGAGCGTCCATCTATGGAGGAATGACTCAACTACACGCTTTGTTCGTTGCATATGTTTTGTGAAGCCGAGTAGCCTGTAGTTTCCATCTCTGAGAAGGAAGTTGGTTAAATAGCAAGATCGCATCTGGATGATTATGTGTATGGATCTGCATGTGTATAAAATCAATGATATTTGCTGTGTGAGAAAATCATTACCGAATGTGCTGTCAATGAAGTATATCTGTTAGCTGTGCCCGACGGGTTATTTATATGTTGTCCTTTCTGCAGACAGGTTATGTTCAAATTTATAAATTACGATGTTTTACGTTTTTTTATTTTGTATATTTTGAGGAGAATTACGGGAAATCACCACCGCGCCCGCGTTGTGTGTAATTACTGTTAGCATGTATATGACTTGTAATTCGACACGGTACAGTGAATATAATTATTTCCTATCTCTCTTATTTTTGAAAAGTGATGCTAAGTTAACATCTTGTAGAAAAATCTACATATCACAAAAAACCAATACAATGTCAAAAAAAATCAACATAATGTCACTTTTCAAGATACGTAACACCCGTATCAGGAAAATTTACGAATAAATTCGGCTTTGATAAAGTTGTCATACCTTTCACGAGTGTTTTTTACCTGCGAAACTTGCACCTTGGAAAATGTACCGCAGTTAGGTTTCTGTTTCAGTCTGAAAGAGGGGACTACTGACTAAGGCTTCATTTTACACACAAATTAAGTTTTTTCAGATTATTTCAAGTAATGCAACGTTTCGGTTCTTTTCGTTTATCTCCGTTACTATCCATCGGATCGTAAAAAATTAAATAGCAAGTTAATTATTGTAAATTATTCGGAGATCTTTGTTGGATAAACAAAAACCGTTGCACGTTAAGGAAGTAAAAATTATAATTTTGTTAGTCATTTTTTATCGTTTATATTTCCTACGCCCAATGACAAGGTATTGTAGTCGCAAACAATTTCGAATATGAGATGAGATTCAGGATATATTTTCAACGTGTCATAGTTATGGATGAAACGAAACAGAGTGACAGGGGGGTCATTGGGTACGGGTTTTGAGGTATCGCCATTTTGTATGAAGAGAATTGCTGCATTTGAGACTGGACTATTTTTTTAAGAGGTTGTCTTTTGTTATTTCTCAGTCAGCTTAATAATCATCACAACCGTAATTTTATCTTTTTTAAAAGTATCACGGCGCAACGAAGTAGGCTTGTAGAAAAATTTAGTAGGCAGATAAAGTGTACATAGTAATAGAAAGTGCCTGGATATTAGGTACTCTTTAACTTCAAAATTTCTGTTTTATGAGTTTATAACTCCCATTTTCAACCTTGTACATTCCGAATAGAGTCATAAAATATTGCGCGCCATATTTCACAGAAAATTGATCTATCTAGGTCGAGAGTACAGGTATGTCTGATTATACACCCGTTTCATATTCAACGTGCAGTACAGTATCAAAAGTAGTGATTTTCTATAATTTCTATAGAATTTTCAATCGAATAAGGAAATATAGTTTTTCTGATTGGAAATGACCCCCTCATTTGATTTGACCGAAGACATTTGGGCCACGCTGTTTGTCTTCATCTTTGGACATGATGTAATATTATAATGTTAAACCAATACTATTGCCATTATTAGTGATATATTTACATTCTCCTATTTAAGATGCTTCTTCTAGTATGACATGTTGTTCAACCTAGATCATTTATTATGCAACATTCTTATCACATATTTCCTTCTTCCGTTAAGTACAAATTTTCTTTAGACCAATATATAGTACTTTATTATTTCTGTTGGAAACTCCTAAATTTGTATATGTATAAACAATTTTATAAGAAAAGTGTGGCCTCTTGGTATTTTTGTAAAAACCAGTTGAAATATGCAAGCCTTCATTCATAATCAGCTTCCTAAAGATAATGCTGTAATTGATACTGGTATTTGTGCTTACGTAAAATTCTCCACACGGAACTTTTTGATAGTTGACACACGGCAGCAATTTCTCTGGTTGAAGCATTTACATATATGAATCTCCTATAAGCCAAAACATCGATTTTTTTTTCCGTGTTCACAATAAACATTCATTTTCTGTCACTTCATTAGGCTCATCTCGCAGTTTTGAAATTAATTTAGGGAAGTAATGCCGCGTTGGATGACGCCGGCGCTCGGGGAATCTTTCTGCATAGCAGCCTGAGCGGCATTTTGTTTGCATTCTACAAAAATAAAAGGCATATCAGCTTGTTCGCTTCTTGCATGACATTGCATGGATGATTATTATTAGACTAGTAAAACCAGGCAGAAGGTAACTAGACCGAAGTGAAAGTAAACAATTGAATACGCCACACAGTGCATATTTATGTGATATATCTACATACTTAATTTTATTTTTGTATCTTTAAAAATAAAAAAGTCATAGGGTGAGCCACCTGCTAGGGACACCAGGTATATTTTTCTGTAACCCATTGTTCTAAAGATTATTTACATGTATCTCAATCATAATTTTTCTATTTTTTTTTTCTACACATTTTTCTCTCTTTAAGTAATGTCAAACAAGATCATCTCAAAGGACAATCATGCAGCTTACCGTGGATAAAATAGCATGCCTCCTTAAATAGGCACTCTACCCACAAGTCGAGTGAGTACCTGTTGTAGATATTTTAAAGAGATCAGAATAAGATGTACTATGGCCGTGACAAGGTATTTGAATGCGGTTGACTCTGTATGAACGCAAGAAACTCAGAAAGATACCTATTTCTGGAAGATCCACGCTGCAACACCCGCGGAATACTGAATCAGTTTAATATTCAAACAGATACCGACACTAAAAGTTGTAAAATCAATGTTTCATCTGTAGAAATAGAATAGAAATTTCCGTATCAAATCGTTCATGACGTAAGTAAAAAAAAGTTAGATGCAAGACCGATTTCAACCAATATCAGATGAAGGTAGTGAATTAGCCTAAATGATATAAAATGATAAAAGAAACGAATGGTGAAAGAAATGCAAAACTTGGCAGCATATCTCCTAAGACACTAACTACGTTAAGAAGATAAGAGAAGTCCTGC